>JABUQX010045869.1:0-20000 GCA_015478945.1 Trachelipus rathkii
CACACCAACTGCTTTAAGATATGTGTAAAAATGCAAATTTTTTAATTTATAAACATAAAAAGAATAAATTTTTTAGTAAAAACAAAATATTTAAAGAAACAAAACAAAAATAAATAAAAGTTTTTGTGCTATGTTATACAAAATATGACTTGAATCAATAGATCAATAGATCAATAGATCAATAGATCAATAGATCACAGAAAGTATGAGGGTATGGTGGGCAGTTTGATTTACTGATTTACTGATTTACTGCTTTAAGGTATGTAAATATACAAATTTTTTTAAGTTATAAACAAAAGAATAAATTTTTTAGTAAAAAAACAAAATGTTTAAAGCAAATAAAACAAAAATAAATAAAACAAATAAAAATATATATAAAAAAAAAAAAAAATTAAAAATAAAAATTAAAATAAAATAATTAAACTTATAAAAATAAAGTTAGAAAAAAAAAAAAAAAAAAAAAAAAAAAAAAAAAAAAAAAAAAAAAAAAAAAAAAAAAAATTATAAAAATTAAATTAAACAAAGTATAAATGTAAAATAAAAACATAAAAATAGCAATCAATATATGCATGTTTCAGTTTAAGGAAAAAATTATATTAGTTAGCATTTATAAAAAGAAAATGAGATTTGAAAATATAAATGTCAGTCTTGAACATTTAGAAAGACGGGTTATCTTTGCAAGATGCATTGCAATTGACTATATGTACATGATAGAACAGGATCAGGTATGTGAATAGTAATAATATTGTATTATTAAACGAATGTTTACTAACTAGGCACCACACCGGCTCCAGCACCGGTGCTAGTACCTACTCTGAATCCTTCTCCGATTCTTTCCAGAAATCCGACTCTGAATCCTTTCTCCAAATTTCAACCTTCTACGAACATTCGATTTTTTAGGGGGAGGCTCACCCTCTGGGGTGAGCACGGGTACGTAACCTCGTCTACAATGAGGTTACGTCACCCTTATATGGGGAGCCTAGTTTGAAGAAGACAAGTCAACTAGAACTCATCTAAATTGAGTGGTGAAGAAAAAGTGTGGGTTATAAGACTTATTCCTAGCCCTTCTTAACCTCAAATATTGGCCAACCTGACCTCAAAATTGGTCTCACCACCCTTAGGAACCCTTAATTTGACCATTCAAAAGTGTAAAACTTAGTAATTTCAGAGAAAGTCAAAGGCATGTCGGCCTTTGACCTGGATTCCCTGCTTCAATAGACTCAACGATCTCAGATTCGACTTCCCCGACTTAAGAAACCCATAACTTAACACCTCAAACGTCAAAATCTGACGACCTTACGAAATTCCAAGTCATGTCGGCATTTAACTTAAATTTCCTGCTCCAAACGCACAACGTACCTCATAAACAGCGGCTTCCCTGACCCAAACCCGCAGATAGTCACTCAAATTGTCTAAGAATCTAACGACCTTGCAATTTCCAATCAAGTCATGTCGGCATTTGACTTGATTTCCTTGTTCCAAACGCCTCACATACCTCATAAACGGCTTCCCTGACCCAAAAAACCCATAGATGGACACCTCAAGCGTCAAAATCTGACGACCTTACGAATTTCCAATCAAGTCATGTCGGCATTTGACTTGAATTTCCTGTTCCAAACGCCTCACTTACCTCAAAAACGGATTCCCCGACCCAAAAAACCCATAGATGGACACCTCAAGCACCAAAATCGGACGACCTTACGAATTTCCAAGTCATGTCGGCTATTGACTTGGTTTGACCGGTTCCAGAACCTCAGAAAACGCATCACCGACCTCGAAAACCCCCAATTTGACGCTTCAAGCGTTAAAAACGCTTGAAATCTCGAAAAACGCGGTAAAAAACACGTCGATCGAAGGCTCCGGCTCCGGCTCCGGCTCCGGATCAGGCTCCGAAATAAAAATCTACGGTTAAAAATATCTACAATCGGACCTGAAAAAAAATAATAAAACATTCCAGCATTCCAGCATTCCAGGCTCCTGGAATCCAGTCAGGATTCCAGTTACCCGGTGATCGTGCCATACACACTACTCCTTTGATAAACGGTGCTGCATTTAAGAAGTGTTTACTCACACATTTTAGTGTTTACCTTTATTATTGCTTTTTTTATTCACTTTAAAGTGTTTCATGTTAGAATTAGTTGCCCTCATAAATGTTTTATTGTTTTAAGAAGTGTTTTCGGGTCTGTGTATGTTTTAATGACTAATGAGATTGAGGATGGTGAAGCACACGTATGCAGACGAAATTTTTATTATTTTTACTTACCAAAAGGAATACCACCTATTTTTTGAAAGAGACAGAGAGAGAGAGAGAGAGAGAGAGAGAGAGAGAGAGAGAGAGAGAGAGAGAGAGAGAGAGAGAGAGAGAGAGAGAGAGAGAGAGAGAGAGAGAGAGAGACGAAAAAATTATGAATAATTTGCTGATTTTTATATTTTATGGTACATTATATTTTATTGAGAGAGATAGTGAGAGAGAGAAGAGAGAGAGAGAGAGAGAGAGAGAGAGAGAGAGAGAGAGAGAGAGAGAGAGAGAGAGAGAGAGAGAGAGGGAAAATTATGAATAATTTGCTGATTTTTATATTTTATGGGACATTATATTTTATTGAGTGAGAGAGAGAGAGAGAGAGAGAGAGAGAGAGAGAGAGAGAGAGAGAGAGAGAGAGAGAGAGAGAGAGAGAGAGAGCTACATTAAATTTAATTGATTAATATTTATCCAATATGGAGTAAATAGATTTTTTTTATTTGAAAATTAAAATGAAAATATTTTTCAAGTTAACTTCAAAAATTGAATTGAAGTTTTCTAAAACAATTTCTTGAAATTAATCATAAATTCTGTAGAATTAAAAATACTGAAGAATTATTCCTCTGAAAAATTTCGAAATTGGTAATAATAATAAAAGTAACAAAAAGTTTGTTTCTTTTTTTAATTAAATTTGCAATGTGTCAAAATAAAAAATTCTGAATATTTAAAATTTATATTTATAATATTTATATATATCAATAGAACCAATATAAATATCATAAATATGAATGTATGACCAAATTTCCTATTACTTTTAATTATAAAATTTCCAATTATTCTATTCTATAAAACAGGTCTTAAAAAATGTATTAATTTTAGATTAATTTTTGCAATAAATTTAAAAAAAAAAAAAAAAAAAAATTCTTTTCGAAATAAACATTCTACAGAAATTTCCCATAATTTTAAATTCTCCAAAAATTCCAAAAAACTTTTACTCCCAAATTCCCAAAAAATATCCTGAAACTCGTCAAAAATTACCTGAAAAACCTACCAAAAATAAAAACTTCCCCCCAAATTCTCCCAAATTTTCCCCTCAATTCTGGCCTCGCTTGCGACGATCTTCTTTAAGCTTTTCCTTTTCGAGGCCATTGATTTACTTCCTGACATTGAAAAAAGAGCCCAATGAACGACCCTAATCAACCTTTACCCCTGCAAGCACCCTGCTTCCTTCTCCTCCCTACGAAAACCGTTGCAATTAACGTGGACGAAAGTATATTAGCGAAAATTTCATCAACCTTATCCACTACCTTATAATATATATATATATATATATATATATAACATATTATACCTTATATATATAATAAGTAGCTAATACTTATTATTAATTATATATGATACTATTATTTATTATCATCAATTATATTTAGGGTAGTATATTATTTAATATTCTAAAGTGATAGTAAAAGGATAATACGTATTACTATATATATATGATAGTAATCAATATTATCATTATAAGATTAACGTAATCATAGGTATAATTAAATACTACATTAGTATAGGTCGTAGGTTAGGGCTTATATAGATTATTTAATTAGCACAGTACTATTTATAATTTATATTTATGATATTAATATTAATTATATTAGTTATTTATATTTATATACCTATATTAATTTAAGTTTAATATTAATATATTACGTATATATAATATTAATAAAGCTTAATAATAAAAAGTTAATAATATTATATTTATAATATTTAATATATTATAATTATATACTTAATTATTACTATATTATTTAATATATAGTATTAGAACATATGTATAGGTATATTATTAGGTACCTATTATAATATTATTAAGATCATTTTCCGTCTATAGGGATACTTATATAGATGTAGATAATAGATAAGGTATATTATACATATATTACTATAGATATATTTTATAAAAGAATTTATGTTAGTATGAAGTAAATTATAATCCCTAAACTATATTAATCTTTAGTAATACTTATAGTATTATTAAGGTAATAATATATATATAGTAATATATAGTAATATAATATATACTATATAATAATACATATATCAGGATAAGAAATATAAGAAACTATAGTATAGTATATGATATATATATTATATATATATATATATATAGGCTAAGTATTAGATATAAGGTTATTATAATAGTATATACTATATATATATATCATATATATATACTTATTATAGATATATTAATATATATTATGATATCAAAGTATATATTAATAGTACTAGAAGATCTATAGGATCTATATATAATATACTATTATACTATATAGTATTATATATATATATATATATAATGATTTAGTAGATATATGGTATGATATATATACTTACGATTATCTATATTAGGGTATAATATTATAGTATATGTACTTATATTAGTGATATTATAATTCATATGTATATTTAATATATATTATTATGTATATATGTATTATACTGAAATATACAAGAGTATAGAGAGAGTGTATACGTATATAAGATATAAAAAGTCCATTTGAAGAGGGAGAAGAAGTGTACTAATTAGTGGTATATTATTAGTATTATATGTTATATATAGTATAGTAGATAACTCAGCCGGAGTATGGTCCTGCATAAGTCGTTCACCAACATGGCTGATCTTCGAGGGCGAGAAACGGTCTTAATATAAGCATGGAATTTCTACCTTCGGCCGATTTCTGCCGGATGAATTTTATTATAGAAAGTCTTGCTACGTTTTCTTAAGACAGTCTATCTGCGTATGATAAGTATTCTCATTATTAAGCTGGGTTGGTAACTTTGAGACCGAAATCCTAATGCGGTTGTTTAATGGTTGGACGTAATGTTTCTGCAGCTTCGATACGGATTAGCGAAGGGAAGGATAAACACTTTGTAATGGTTAACAATCATATGAATATAAAACGCAGCTGACCGGGTTAAAATCTACAGAGACGTTGCCGGGGAGTTTGTTGAATCATATATAAGTAAAGTTAGTGAGCTTGACTAAGAAACGGTAATGGTTGTATATTGGGTTTAAATTTAGCAGTTTAATGGAAGCATTTTTGTAATCATTATGACATTAAAAGCTTATCGTAAAATTCTTCACTTTTCTCTGATATTATCATTATTGGATTTCTACATTTGAATAGGTCCAGTAACATAATTATATATATATATATGATATAGTAATATATATATATAGTTTAATATTTAAGTGTATTAAAGTTATTAATTACATAGTATACTTATTACGTATTAATATATATATATCTGGCTAGTATATAGTATGAGGAAAGATACTAGTACTTATAGTTAATAGCTATACGTATTAGTGATATACAGGGTCGTGAGTATAGTACAGCGCATATTAAATTATTATTTTCACTGTTCAAGGGAAATTTCTGTTCGCAAAAGTGAACGGATAGTAGGCGATTCTTGAGAGTATTTATGTAAAATTTAATACTTCGTACGAGATTTCAATTATATGTATTAACTTCGTCTGCCGCCCGAATACAACTCCAAGTTATTTCTACTGATCACGCTGCTTCAAATTCTTGATCTCTCACTCCATTATTCTTCCCTACTCTCTCTTTCTAGTCTTATCAACAGTCACCTCAGTGTCTTCTCTCTCAAATGTATTCCTCATTTCTCTTTCCCTGAACTCTCTCCATCCCACATCCTACAATAAAAAATCTAGCAGAGACATCACGTTCATTAGCCGCAGCCGTCGCCGTGAAACGCAGGATCATTTCTGCGTGTCCTCAGGAGGACAGGTTCACTCACCACTACGTGCTACTGGACAAAGTTGATTTTCACTGATATTTAGAGTCCGCTGAGATTGATCATAGAGCAATTCATCGGAGAGAACAACTAATGACCTACGGCTGGTGTCCGCCCCCGGTATGCGAACCTCAACATATTCTCAGTTACCATGACTGGGATCTTTTCAACAGTGTTCATATTCACTCTATTGTCCGATAAAGTGACTTAATTATTGTGCCTTATCTCAGTTATTCGTTCCGGGTGATTGCATGACTCTCCTCGATCCTAGAGTATTAATTCCCCAGCAGAACCCCTCTCGGTGATACGCGATATGATTATACATAGAATGAGCCCGATCAAAAGCTCTCCAGGTGTACAACATGCCAAATAACATCTTTCTGTTAAATATTCCCAACCCTTGTCTACATAAGCATCTTAGAGGGCGAGATCATCATAACGATCAATAGTTGATCTAGGTTTGGTCTAAACCGAAGGGAATATCCGAGCTGCGCAGACATTTATAGGGTGATTTTTGTCGCATTGTGTCTACCGGTGGTGCGGCGTGGTGAGGTCCGCTTTTGTGAAGAAGTGTGTTGGGGGGTTAGAGGGATAGTGTTTTGTGATGGCTGTTCACTGTCGCTTTAGTGTGTAGCCTTTTCTCTTCTCGGGGCAGCGACTTATGTTCATAATGATGGGTCTTCAACCATGACCGACTTGACCGTCCGCTGTCCACACTTCTTACAGATTTCTCGTCGGTGTCTATATTTGTCAGCCCGGTTGCTTCCCGTTTTTTTTCATCCTCCTCAAGGGCAATGCCGATTGTTACGGTTAGCGTGTTGCTCGTGGATGTGCTGGTCGCACTGCGTCTCTCTTGCACAACCTTCGAGCACGATGTGGTCCTCACGTCTTGTTCAGGTGCTATCATGCCTTGTCGTCCTAGGATATATGTTGGTAATATTCAGATCAAATCACAAGATTAATGTCTTGCTCAGCCGCGTTCGCCCAGCGTGGCGTTTTTCTCGAGTCCGTTGTAGGCAGGCGGAGTTGCCATATCTGTAATGGTCTTCGGTGGCAGTGAGTGTGCGAGTCGTGGTGGGGCTTTCTGAGTGGTATTGGTTGTGGTACATATTAAGGATAGTAGGTTTTTTGAGCGAGTGGCCCCGCGAGATAAGGTCTCTTCCAGATCTCTGACCATATCGGTGTCTCTCGCGCATCTGTTTATAGGTTGTTCGACGTTTTCCATTGTTTGTTGAGTGTGTCTCTTGTTTCATTTTCTCACCCGTTATTTAATTCTGGCTCTATTTTCCATTCTTGTTTTGTGCTCTGTATCAGTGACGTGGAATGTTGTGTTCTCTTCTCGGGTATAAGATAGACGTTTGTTCCGTGATTGGCTATTGTGGGCTGCTTTTGCTTGCCTCTTTCCTGTGATTGTTCGTCTTTCTTTCGGTGTGGCGCGCTATATTTTGGTTTGTGTGGTGTTCTGTGACTGAGTTCATTGTATGAGGTGGTGGTATGGGGTTTGAGTAGTATTAGGTGAGATAGTAAGTGTTTTGAGTTGAGTATTGATGAGTAATGAATTAATATATAATGTGTTGGTATATTAATTATATAGTATATATAGTATAGTATATATAGTAATATATATACTATATAGTATAACGTATCAGTATAGCATATATAGGTATACTATTATAATATTACCTATTATTATATATTAATATATATTATATATATTAATACTAAGTACTATATATAAATATTATATGCGTGAGTATATATAGTTATATATTATATTTATATAATGATAATATATATAATACAATACGTTACTATATAGTATAGGCGTGAGTTATTAATATATATATATATAGTATGCTAAATTATAATTGATATATATATATAGTATTATAGGGTAATGAGAATTATGTATAATTATGTATATATACTAGATATATTAATTATGATTGGGGTCAACCATTGTTTGATGAAATATTATCAAAATGGGGTATATATATATTATATATTGGTTATAATATTTAACTTGTGATATTATATAGTATAGATATATAAAGTTTATTATATAGAATATTATTATATAGGTATATAATATATACGTATACGTATCATAGGTAGTGATATAGTATATATATATATATATATATTATATAAATATAATATATATACGTAGATATACTATATATGACTAATTGTTGTGTGAGTGCGTACCGTGGTATGTTTCGTGCGCGCTTGTGTATTTTGTACCGAGCTGACTATAAAATAACTCCTCTACTCTGCCTCCAAGTCTCGAGGCGGACGAGATCATTTCTTGATTATTTATTTATCTAAAACTCCATTGAGTATCTTAAATTCTTCAACTAGAGTATCTAAACTCTAGAAAAGCAGAGCACGATTCTGTCGTGCTCTCTTTCTTTAGTGTTCTGAGGGATTGAAGGTTTGTGAATCTGGTTCTTCTGATCCCATACTCATCGTCTGAACCAGGATGGTTGCTTTTTACATTATGACGTTTGGATACGGTAGCATATTCTAGCAAAATTGTTGACATACTCCTAGGGGTGACCCTATGCCCAATTATTTATGATTTTCTGGATTCGAAACTTTTTTCGTAATTCTATTTTCTGAGCTTCTATCTTTGAGCTTCTCCGATTAATGTCCTTTTTCTCAATATGATGCGTATTCTCTCAAGTTCTTTTTCAATGTAAAGATACCGCCGTACAAACTTTGAAAGGAACTAAGTTTTATTTCTTTGCACTGAGGTTGCGCTAAGTGGTTGGTCATTGTCTTATAACTTGTTCTGAAACTTATTTCTTGAAAATTAGCCTCGCCTACATGCGGAGGATAACGGTCAAATTAGCGTATCAGAAATCAATCAACAGACTGCGATATTTCCTTTGAAATAGAAGCGAATTTTAAGTTTTTTCTTTCTGTTTTCAAAAAAGAAAACTAAATAACAGATTCTAATTTTATAACTTGTTATCTGGCCTAAAGCTTGTCACGTGATGCATGATTTAAGATGCATATAGCTTTGCGTCATGCTCAATTTCCAGAAACCGTCAAACGACTTTTAGAATTTCATAATGCTATCTTTCGGTAGCACTAAATATTTTTTTTACTGGGAAATAATGTGAGATACTGTCTGATTTTTTTTTACCTTCTGTCTTTCTTAGCAGTATTTGAGGAAGAAATCTGTCAAACCTAAACTTTTTGAGCTTTCCTATTTCCTTCTCTTCGTTTACAACAGATGCAACAACTTCTGCATACGCTACTGTACCTATTCATCGCTGAGAATTTTTCAACTATATGCTGTCCGGGCGTTCCATCCTGCTGTGATAAAATGCTTCGATCTGAACATACTATACATTGACTTACTTGAGAGTCTTGGAAGAGGCATGGCCTTTTGATCAACCTGTGTTCATGAAGAATGCGCCTCTTCTTCAACTTCAAAAGCATGCGTCTATCGACATTAAGATATCTGTTCTTTTCGGAAAATTTATCTACTGCACTAAATAGATTGTTCTCTTGGTCTTTAATTTTCTAACATGATCTCTTATCGCCAATAGCTCAGGCAAGGAACGCTCTATTAGGGATCCTATTCCTTATATTTCTTTCTGACGCATACTGTCTGGTTGGTTCGGCATATAGAGTATATTCTATTGCTGATGGTGGCTAGAGCTTGTGACCGTTCTTCGAATTGAAGACGATGGTTTGATTTCTAACATTACTTATGTGTCATTTCGATAATATACTTTCCCGGATCTCTAGATTCCTACTAAGGGGAGTTTCCCTCCTCATCATCAAGGTCCATAGCAGCTGTCTGTTGAATGCGATTATAAGCTCTATCTTTAAATTTATCAGAAATATATGATTTCGCTCCCCGGGGACTTCTTACTTTCAGCGCGATCTTTCTTCCTACTGTTTTATATTAACCTCGACGCTGACCTCGTCATTTTATCTAGTTCACTGCTCAGGGATTCACGCCATCAATATTGTAATATCTTGCAGTGTGAAAGGCTCACGCTACTCAATTCCGCTGGATACTTATATAATATACTATTCAATTTATAGTTAAACTATACTATATTAATGATAATTAGATATAATAGTAGAATAGTATATATATACTATTATATAATAAATTAATAAGTAAGTATATATATGATATATAATATACCTATTGATAGGAGTCATGTGCAAATAGCGCAGTATAGCAGTATATAGTTATTATATATTATATACCATTTATTATATAGTATCATCATATAAAGTATTATAGATATATTGGTAATGTTCAGTATAAGTGTATGGACGTATATGAGAATATTAATATACTATACGATATATATTAGTAATAGTATCTAGGGTATTACATGAAGTATACTATATATATATATTCTGGAATCAGCTGACCTTGATCATTTTCGGGTTTCCATTTGGTCCAAAGAAAACACGGCTGTTTTCAGGAACTCGAAATCTAAGATTCTATTCTCACTTATCTAAAAAATAATTTTCATAAAATTATTCATAATTTCCACGATCTTTTTGATTCGAAAAATGCGAAACCAAACGCGCTTCGGCCGTGTGACTGTCCTTCAATATGTAAATATTGTTTACTATTCCTCCAATTCTCGTGATCATTCTTCGTAGAATCACAATTGTTCTGTGAATATAAATAAAAATGAATTAGAGAGCTTGTGTATTTTGAGATGACTACAGAAAACAACTTTTAGAAAGAAAGTGTATTGTATTTTGTGTAAGGTACGGGGTTTGTCGATCGGTTTCATCGGTTAATTTTTGCTGGTAAAGTTAGGTTTGATAGAGAACTTTGTTAGGGTAGTTTCACTCAACCAACAATTAATTTTGGAAAACGTGAATTTCGTTGTTTGATTGCCTGTCAATTCCTTTTCGTTGTTTGACGACTTGACAAATCTTTTTCGCTGTTTGACGGCTTGTCAACTTCTTTTCGTTGTTTGACGGCTTGTTAACTCTTTCTCGCTGTTTAAAAGCTTGTCAACTCCTGTTCCCGTTGTTAGAAGTGGTGCTTCGTCACTCTCTTTATCGTTGTTTGATTCGGCTGTCATCTTTTTGCCCGTCACTGATTCTGCTCCAGTCACTTTCTATTTGGAGAGAATGTGTGTTCTCATTGCTCCTTGACAATATCGTAGTTAGCAATACAGACATTAGATTTTGACTAGGCACTGTTCAATACTCTCTATTACTTCTTCCATTGAAGACAGCTCGTGCGACTCGCATTTCCACACGGTCAGAAATTTTCTCTTTCTAGCCCTTTGATCCCAGACTTAACCGATATATATATATATAGAGTGTATTATAATAGAATAGTTATATTATATAGGTATAAATATATGTATGTATAATATATATAGTACGATATATATAGATATATATACTATATATATATAAGGTATATTATATAAACTAGTATAATATATATGTATATTAAATAGTGTAATTATATATATATATATTAGTATAGCTATGTATATATATAGGTTATATAGGTTACGTAAGTGATAAGTATATACCTATATTATATATATATATATATATTATAGTAGATATATATAATCCATATATATATATGAATTACATATTTGTCATATATAGATAATAATAATTAGTGTATATGATAATATATATAGTTTACTTCCATCATGGTCTAAAGCTGACGTATATGGTTAACTCGAGAACGGGCAGCGACCTACAGTAAAACCAATTATAGTATTTGGGAATCAGCGTAAAACTTTGCTAGATGAGAGTGGTTTTTTAATTTAAAAATTTTTTTGTTTTTTGCTTTTTTTCGTTGGAAATATTAAAAAAAAAAATTCCCTATCCCATGTTAGGGGGCTCGAGCCGACGGGGGACGACGAGGGGGGGACGAGTCCCGCCGTCGTCCACAGCGCAGGGAGGACCGAGAGACCCTCTCCCGGACTCACCTGCCATTGTGTTATTGCGGCTATTAGCCCCCTAGGTGTAAAATGCCTTTAGTAAAAAATACCAAAGTGTAATAGGGATAAGTGAAATATTCTTTATTTTTTAGACTAAAGGAATACCATATGGGTAAACCGCCTACGATTGGCATGAGCGTGGGTCTCATCGGCTCCCGTGGCAGCGATCGGGGGACTTCGTCCTCCCTCGTCGTCCCCCGGTCACTTTTAAATTGTGGGAATTTTTTTTTTAAATATTCGTGAGATCAATAGATGCAAAATAAAAAAAAAAAAAAAAAAAAAAATTAAGACCCTTTTAATTCATAATGCAAATCACAAAAATAGTAATTTGGCTTTACTGTAGGTGCTGCCGTTCTCGAGTTATATGGTTGTCAACCAATATATATATATTAATATAAATTATAAATAATATAATATTAATATATATTGTATTATAAGTATATTTATAAATATAGTATATAATATATTATAAGAAAATAAGTATAATAATATAAATATTAGACATATATACTCCCTATATATACTATAGCATTACATATATTATTATATTATATATATTATAGTATATAGGTATATTTTTATATATATATAGTATATATAGATATATATATTAGTATAATATATTTAATATATAATACTATTAGTAACTGAGTTGTAGATTAACAACCTTCGCAGATCATTACTGGTAAGCTTGGAACGATATTAGTATTTTATGTCGTAACATCTAAATCTGTGTTTTGAAAGGAGGTTTTATTAATATTCCATCTCGTCCACTTTGATTAATAACGAAATAGATTTTAGTAAATAATGCTACAGATTTTTTTATAATTTTCGGTGATAAAGTGCTTCCTCTTCTCTCAATATATATATATATAATTATTATATATATATATATAATATAATATTATATATATAATGTATATATTATATATAGTATATATATATGTATAAATTAATAATAATATATAAATATATATTATATATATATATATATACTATAATATATAATATATATATAGTATAATAATATATATTCATTATACTTATATATATATATGATATGGGTGTGTAATATTATAATATATATAATTATATAGTATATTATAAATATAATATATATATAATATAATATACTATATTATATATATATATATATATATATATTATATATTAGTTATATATTATAATATAGTATATATAGGTATAATATTATATATAATATATATATATATATATATATATTTATATGGTACATGTGAAAATAATAGTGCTTTTTCTAAAAATAAATTCCCGTTTAAATAAAGTTTGAACATACGCTTGCTTTAGACTTTCAAACAATTTAAAAACGAAAATAAAGATTAATAGCATCAGTAAAAAGTCGATATGGTAATCCGAACTATATTTGTAATTATAAATTTGCAATGAACCTACACACATCTATTTGATTTAAATATTAATATAAACTGGCCTTTTGTAAAGAAATTTGTGTTATTTTAAACATTTTGGGTCATTCCATATTTGAAATGCTCTAGAAATTTTTTGTTGCCTACCACTTTTGTTAAAACAATTTATATTTTACACGCTGTTAACATTTTATGCTGACAGTTCAAAACCATTTTTTTCTCTATTCAAACTAGAGTTAACATGGTCGTCATTTTTGTACCATTGGGAATTTATTTTCCATATATAGGGGTTAACTATTTTTTTATTCCCAGCTCTGCTATTCTAAAAAACAATGATATTAATCACTTTGTAATGAACAATTTGGTATTTAAAAATTGCTTATAAAATGTAAATTTTTGAGGTGATTTTTATAGAAGTGATAATTTACATAAAGTTTGAAATTTTGTGGGAAGTTACAACTGTAACAATGGTTTAATCTAAAAAAAAAATGAAGTAACAATTTCACGTGTTTTTCTAGTGCTCAAAAAGGATTTTATGTCAAAAAATGTCAAATCTAGAGGTTACTATTTCTGATGGACAATTATATAAAAATCTGAAATTTATATACATTACGGTACCCAACTTTAAGAAACTTTATGTAAAATATTGAGTTTAATGTAGCTTAGGAGATACTACCTTGTAAAAGATATTAAAAAAAATCATCAGTTCATATAACGGACTAATTTCATATTTTAATATATAATTTTATAGGTAATTATAGTGCTAGTTATGCTTTTGAAATTTAAAAAATCTTCATATTGTTACATAATATCACTTAATTTAAATAATAATAAGAAAAGTTAGCACCGAAGGAAAAGTTTCAATTTATTAAGAAAAGTTTGGATTATTTTGTGATGATTTTAAATTTCTAAATAATTTCATTAATTTTCATCACATTTATAAGAAATAAAAGTAAAAGGCATTATTATGCGATTTTTTAAATTTAAATTTCAAGCGTTTTTCTGTCTCTAACAGTTAGTTTTCCAGTTCCAAATGAAAGCCAAACTTTCAAGTTCAACTGTATATATAAATATATATATATATATATATATATTTATAGAAAGTTATACACACACACACACACACACACACACACACACACACACACACACACACACACACACACACACATTACATAAAGTAGTAGGAGTGGGGACTTGGTTCGTGCTGGCCTTGACCAACGCGATTTACCCACTCGACCTTGAGCCCACCTCTTACCAGCCCTGACCTCGGCCTTTTACCTTTTTGGGCCTGGATCTTTTTTTTCGACCAACCCTGGTCTCTCCACATGGGTCATTTTGGCCCACGGTAATTTTGGTAACCCTAATTTGAGTAACCCCATTTAACTCCTGTTTTACAGACCCTAATTTTAACCCTTCGAAGAAGGGTGGTTGTTAAACGAAGCCGCGTCAAGCAATCGTTGCATGTACCAATCTTTTCGATCACCTCGAAACGCCCATGGTCATTTTATTCATCTCTAATTTTACCCTTTTAGCTTAGCCCTATTTTGATGGGAATCTTTTTTACTTTTGTCTCTGCATTTTTTTGTTAAACAAACACCATGTGGGTCAAGATTCATTTTGATGCAGTTCTTCTTTAGGGGCTTAGTCTCTTTATTTGATAGCCCAACTAGTTTATCCATGATATTTTCGGTTTGATCTTCGTTAGAGATTCCGGGTCATATTCATCGCCAATTTTTTTTTTAATATTTCGTGGTCTCCGTCACATATTGTTCTAATCCTGAACGCATGTACGATTCATCCTAACTTTGAATTAATAATAATAATATTATTATTTCATTGAATAATACACATTATTACTAATATATTATCATTGGTATTTGTTCTCAATACAGATTTAGCTTACACGCAGCATTTAGCCATTTACTTACACTATAATTACTATGACATTTCAGTACACTATTCACTATGACTTCACGAAGATACTTACATTTGTCGACATTGCATAAACACGATTAATAACTTTTTTGAGGTCGCCCATGGTTTGTTTAGTGATTAAAGACAGTTGATGACTATATGATGACGTTACGCGGTGGTTCATTTTTGATGGTGTTTGCATTGATGGTTTTCGTTTGATGAGCCTGTATCAATGGTTTAGATGTTCTATGACATTTTATATTTCTATGAGGCTGGTGCGTTAAGAGTGTTATGAAAGTGCCACGAGCGCCAATGAGTGCCAATGAGTGCTATGAGTGCCAATGAATGTCATTGAGTGCCGGGCGAGTGCCACGAGTGCCACATAGCGCCAAGTGAGTGCCACATAGTGCCAACTGAGTGCCACTTTTTTCAAGCCTTTTCTAGCCTCCCCTGAGCCTAGAATAGCCCTAATATGGGTGTCTACCCCATGTTATAAGGTATGTGGAATCGACTGGTGTATATTACAAGTTGCTAGGATTAAAGCTTCTACTGCTTTTTACTGCTTTAACTCACTGCTTTAACTCATATACATTACATACCTTAAAGCAGTAAATCAGTATATCAATAGAGGTGTTACCTAACACCTAGGGGATTAGTATGCTTTGTTTTACTGTTTTTACTGCTTTTAATGTACTGCTTTAACTCACATGTTTTACTGCTTTAACTCATATATTTATTAACATTACATACCTTAAAGCAGTAAAACAGTAAAACAGTGAGTTAAAGCAGTAAAGCAGAGAGTTAAAGCAGTAAAGCAGAGAGTTAAAGCAGTAAAGCAGAGAGTTAAAGCAGTAAAGCAGTAAAACAAAAGCATACTAATCCCTTAGGTAACACCTCTATTGATTTACTGATTTACTGCTTTAAGGTATGTAATGTTAATAAATATATGAGTTAAAGCAGTAAAACATGTGAGTTAAAGCAGTAAAACATGAGTTAAAGCAGTAAAGCAGTAAAACAAAAGCATACTAATCCCTTAGGTGTTAGGTAACACCTCTATTGATTTACTGATTTACTGCTTTAAGGTATGTAATGTATATGAGTTAAAGCAGTAAAGCAGAGAGTTAAAGCAGTAAATGCAGCAAAACAGTAAAGCAGTAAAACAAAAGACCTACTCCTAGGTGTTAGGTAATAACACCTCTATTGATTTACTGATTTACTGCTTTAAGGTATGTAAAGTATATGTTTTTAATAAAATTTCGTACAATTGTAGTAAAAAATGAATGACTCATAGTATATTTGAAAAGAAATTCTTTGAATAGTTTACATTGATATCATATTTTTCGTTCGCGCGGTAATATTGCGTCTGCGGACGCACGCGGCGGGCGGTTACGCGGGAATATTGCGCCTGCGGGCGCACGCGGCGGCGGGTTGGCAATATTGCCTGCAAGCACGCGGCGGGATTTTATGACGCGTTCACCCTGCGACGTGGGACTTGAAACGTTTGCAGGTCACTGTCTCAACTGGGTGTAACTCTTTAGATATATATTCTGTCATGATATAAGTGTTAGAAAAATACTAACTCATAGTAGGGAAGCATCCTAGCAACTTGTAATATACAATTCAACGACCTCCACATACCTATAACATGGGGCAGACACCTACATAGGGCTATCTCAGTTCAGGGGAGGCCAGGGAAAAGGCTTGAAAAGTGGCACCTGAAGCTGGCATTCATGTGGCACCTCACTTGGCACTATAAGTGGCACTCACCTGTCACTCACCTGGCACTCATTGGCACTCACTTTGGCACTCATTGGCACTCATTGGCACTTACTTGACACTCATTGCTGGCACTCACCTGGCCCTCATAGAATACTCATAGAACATCCCTAGATACTTCTTACGGTGATTGGGGAACCATCAAACTTGAACCATCAATATAGGCACCATCAAAGATGAATTACAAAGATGACGTCATCAAAGATGAGTCATCAATAACGCTGAGTCATAAAAATTGGACCCAAGGAAGATCAAAGGGTTGGTAGTGTGTTTGCAGAGTATAAGCGTAAATGTAAGTGTCTATGTAAGTGTGTGTCATAGTGAATGGGTGTATATGTCATAGTGAATGTGTGTATAAGTGTAAGTAAATCTGTGTGAGTGTAAGTAAATCTGCGTGTGTAAGTGAATCTAGGTGAGTGTAAGTAACTGTGTGTGTGTGCGGTGGTGTGTGTGTAGGTGCAGGTGGCAGGTGTGTGGCGGTTCAAGCGGATATCCACACAATGTCTCGTCGAACGGAAATAACGTAATTTCACCGAGTGGGCGAAAAATTAAGGTAACAAAATCGATCCATGGTATCCGGCGACTGGTCAAGGATCTGAAACATCATGGCTAAACGGCGGTTATTGATCGCGGCGGCTGGTTCCCCAAATGGCTGGGCAACTCCGTGGGTCACGATCCATGGCATCCGCGTTTCCAGAGGCCACCGATACGCAAAACAACGCGGTCAGCTTTAAGCCCCAAAGGAAGAAATAAAGAATTGGTGGCCAAAATTGATCTGATGGAAGACTGGAAGGGATGGTCTGAAAAAATTAGGGTGGGTAGCCGTGCACAACGGTTGCTAACGCACCAGCTTATAAACCCTTCGGGTTGTCGCAAAAATTAGGGTTGCCAAAAATTAGGGTTGCCAAAAAATTAGGGTTGCCAAAATTACCGTGGGCCAAAAATGACCCATGGAAGACCAAAGGGTTGGTCGAAAGGTCAAGGCCCAAAAAGGTAAAGGCCCAAAAAGGTCAAGCGCTGGTAAAAAATTGGGCTCAAAAAAGGTCAAGGTAAGGTAAAAATCGCGTTGGTCAAAATGACCAACACGAACGGAATTCCTTCCCTACTACTAATAGTATCCTTATATAAGGGTAAGGGGGATAAGGTAACTGTAGGTATTATAGGGGAATTAGTTTTTTGAGTATTGTAGGGAAGATGGATGCTGGTATTTATCGAAAAGGGTGCCTATGACTGAAGGACTGATTGGTGTGAAGAACAAGGTGCGTTTAGAAGTGGTATAGATGTGTGGATCAAATCTTTACATTGAAGCAAATGATTGAGAAAATGAGGGAGGAGAAGAATAAATTGTATTTATTTTTTATGGATTTGCAACAGGCGTATGATATAATTAATAGGGAAGCTCTATGGCAGGTGTTAGGGATATATGGTGTTGGTGGTAAGCTTCTGAATGAAATCAAAATTATGTATGACGATAGTGAAGCGTGTGTATGAATAAATAGTCTAAAGTGATTGGTTAAATATTAATACCGGAGTGAGGCAGGATAAAGAGGTTCTTGGTTACTAATTTGTATGGATGGAGTTATGAAAGAATTAGAGGTGGGGCGGCCGGTGATGGTTTTAGAATGATGGTGAATGGAAGAGATTGGAGGGTTCCCTACCTATTATTTGAGGATAATTTGTTTTGTGTAGCGAATCTGAAGAGAGTTTGAGAGAACTGGTTTAGATTTGATAGAGTGTTTAAAAGGAGGGGTTTGAAAGTAAACGTAGATAAGAGTAAGTTTATGGGACATTCCTTTGGAAGTTATGTTAGATGGCAGCTGCTGGAAAAGTGTCCGAGTTTAAATATTTAGATATGTTGGATGAAAAGGAAACTGATGATTCAGAATGTAGTAGTAAAGTTGTGAATAGCAGTAAGGTAACTGGTGCAATTAAATCCTTGGTGGATGTAAAGGGACTAAGTCTTGAGTGCGCTAGGGTCTTACAAGAGGGTATATTGTTACCTGTTTTGATGTAAATTAGAGAGACTATGGTCTCGAATAAGAGGTATAGATCTAAAGCACAATGTGTTCAGATGGACAATCTTAAGAGAGTGTTGGGTGTGAGAAGAATTGATAAAATGAGGAATTAACGTATTAGAGAGTTGTGTGGTGTGAAGAAATGGGTATATGAGAATAAATGAAAGTACGTTGAGATGATTTGATCATGCTGAAAGGATGGATGATAGTCGGTTGGTTAAACGGATGTATAGTTGTGAGTGTGCTGGGAATCGACCTGCTGGGAGAAAAGTGGATTGAGTCGGTAAAGGAATGCTTGGAGGAGAGAAATGTGAGTTTTGCGGAGGCGAGAATAAGTTGCATAAAATGAGTGAATGGTGAGGTTTATTGAGGGGGTATGGTTGTAGCCCACCTTGGCCAAGGGACGAACCCCACATTGACGTGATGCCATAGTGAGTGTCTGGCGCGGCCCCGTGAAGCTTCCTACGGGTGGATTTTCTGACGGACGAGCTCTCACCAGCGCAGCTAATGGGCGGTAAGGCTGGGCTTTCTTTTCGCCTTGCTTCATATTCTACTACTTTTCTGTTTCCGGTGCATGTTACGCACCATACCCACAGTTTTGGGGAGAGAAGGTGGATGATATATATATATATATATATATATTTGTTGTTATTATACAGATATATATCTGAGAGACATATATATATATATATATATATATATATATATATATATATATATATATATATATATATATATATATATAAGTGGTTTTTCTTTCTATGAATAAAAAGCATGCAATAAATGCGTACCTATGTTAAGTAAAAAATAATTACAGCATGTATACTTTGGTCTGATGAAAATAATATAATATTAAATATTATAT
>JABUQX010045870.1:0-20000 GCA_015478945.1 Trachelipus rathkii
ACGTTTTTCACTTAGTATATGACGTATTTTGACGTTATTTCCCATCATTAATACTTTAAAATTTCTCTGATGTATTATTAGCGGGTCACAATATTATGAGTTATACGGTTATCGTTTGTAGGTACGTAGTTTATATATACTTATACATGATACTTCACTACTTCTGAAATATACCAGTCTTTGGTAGCTAACTATTTATCCGATGGTCGTTTCCGGTATGTGTCCAATAAATAGCCTTTTTATAATTAGACTAAAAACTTATTCTTACTATCTTCAAAGTACTATTTGTGTTTCTTGAATATTAGTTTCTCTTAACAGAACATTATCTAGAAAACATGGTACATTTCTTCTTATTGAGTGAATGTAGTTACAGTTGTGATTATTCTGAATGCTCATATTTTAAGATTCACATCTCACAATTTTGAGCAGCTCGAAGATCCGCATTCCGGTAAAGCCATTCAAGTTGCAACTAATTGTTTTCTTTTACAATATGATGAACGCTGTTGTTTCTTTTTTCGATATAATGGTAAAATACAAAAAAATTTTAACGACCACAATTGTGTTTTGAAAGGGTTTCTTACATCTGTGATCCAGTTATAAATAGGACCGATGCTCTAAGAGTGAGTGAGAATAATGTGAAAGTACCCAAAAGCAGTCCATGTTTTAGAATGCTTAGAAGCTTTAACTTATCAATGAACAAAAATCGTATATCAATTTCCTCTGTATGTATGCACTTTGAGATAAGAATGATAATACCCTATATATATACCGATTTTAAACACGGTATCTAATATAACTATTATGATATAATATGCAATAAAAAATATATTAGTTTGTGATCTACTCTATTCTAGCTAGTACGGGTGTTATGATACACATGGACAAGTTTATACCATAACCATAATATAGAGTGACCACAGAATTTAAAGAGGCGTAAACAATAGTTCAATGAGTGTTTACAAATATTATGAAATTCTGGTAGCTATATCACACACACATACACACACACAACAACAATCACCCCACACACACATAAAACACATCACTCAAACACACACAAAAAATATAAATTTTAACACACACATATATATATAACACATATATATATATTATATTATCATATAATATTAAAAACACTCACACACACTCACACACACATACATACACTATAATATATATATATTATAATTAATTATATTATATATATATTATTAATATATATATATATATATATATATATATATATATTAATATATTATATATAATTATATATGGAGATGGAATGATTGAAAAGTATGATTAGGGTTAAGATAGTATACATGAGTTCATATCTAAACACACCAGAATTTCACGACAATAGCTATGAGTTATGTCATTAGTAAGCCGACGATTAGCCTGAGTCCAGCTCAATGGCGTCTAATTGTCGTGATGCACTGGAGCGAGCTCTAACGCGCTAACTCACCTTTCTAGAAGGGTTGACTCTCAGAGAAGCAGCTCACTTCCTATGTGGATATTGAAAGTCATTTTGTAAAAACTTAATCTGATATGGAGTTATTATATATACTAACTTATTGTAATATAATAAATAGTAATTAAATTTATTTACTATATATAATATATATTAATCCGAAAAACTAGTAATTATATATGAATAAGCTAATACTACTCTACTATAATAAGATAGGCGTTAGTAAATAAGATTTGAAATGTAGGCGTAGAAGAACCCAACATGGGGCAATAATGTCACAACGATAAGCAAAAATAAATTATATGGGTTGAGAGTATTATAGCTTATTATGTATATATTATAAGTAGTCAAGGAAGGAACTGGCATAATTTTGGTATTTCTATAATTAATTATATAGTCCGTGTCCACTTAACAGATTCGTATAAGTAATACAGAATGGGAATTTGACTTCTTGACTAAATTTAAAAGGAAAATTAAAACCATTAATGATGAGGCTCATAAATATAAATATACATAGTATATCAGTGAGATTGTCTATATCGTCTTGCACTTCAGATTAAAATTATTTTAAGCTTCTAGATAGCATTTTAAGATTTTCAGCATTTTTTCATGAAGTAAGCAATTTCATGAGCAACATATAAAATACTAAATGATCAAACTGAAAAAATCGTAGACAAATCAGTTCCAGTAAATCAGAAATTCTGCATAAACTAAATGATTGTTAATTAGTGTAAACAGATAATATCCAGCACCACAATGGTACTTATTACGCGGTGAGAGCAATGACACGAAACAGGTGAGTTAGCACAATGTATTCTCGTTGAATGTAGAGTTAATAAAAGATAGATTTGCAGATGGCAGTGGGAAACTAACGGCCTCAACATCAGAGTGATATATAGACTATATATCAATTGATTTCAAAGAGAGACCCAGGCATATATTGTTTTTTGTGTCTCACGTAGATGAACGCATGCTCAATCTTTAGTTTCCATTGTTAATGGTGAGACTATTTGCCTACACACACACACACCTTGACGGCACTAATTCTTGCTAATGTGTTTGAATTTTCAATATTTGGCATATTGTTTACAATGTTTAATAAATGACAAAGTGACCATATCCTTTTCATTCTCACACACTGGATTAAGAATTTATTATGATAAATAACGGGCTTTGAGTTACTGTCGTCCATATATATATATATATATAAAATATATAATAATATATTATAATATATTTATATATATATATTATATATAATATATATATATTATACCTAACCTAATTGTAATTACAGCCTTACACAACTAACACTCACAACACTCACACATATATAAACTATTAATTAATATATATATATATATATTAATATTATACTATATATATATATAATTACTTATTATATATATATATATATTAATTATATATATAATATTTATATATATATATATATTAATATATTAATATTATTAATATATATAAATTATAATATATATAATATATATTATATATTATTATTCTGTGACTGAATAGATAAATGTAAATAATATAAGGATCAAGGTGATTACACATATATAAATGACTCGCTAGAGAAATTTCATTTATTATTACTGATCCTCACTAAATAATGAAAAGGAATACTCAGTTATATATATATATATATTATATATAAAATTATATACATACTAATTATTTTCGCATAGTTGATTGTTTCATACAAAATAGCATAAGTTATTAAAAATAATACTTATGATCATAAATCTCTGAGATAGTATTATAGTGAACTCGCAACCAAGCACTAAAAACTGTGTCCACAGTCAAACCAACTTGTCTCCTAACTGAAAACAACGCTCATCAACTCACAACGCCAAGCAAAGGCAAACGTCTCAACTAAGGCACGCACAATCGCCATAATCTAAATTAAGTTTAAACGTAGTACATGTTTCTACTTCTAACATATATTAACCCCTCACTTCATTTGTGATATCTTATATATTAAATATAGTGTGTCAATATGTAACATATTGGGCTATTGAAATTTAAACATCAGCACATTAACAGTAACCCATTTCAAAAAACTTTATTTTAAATAAATTCTTTTAAAAGGTTTTATATTTAAAAGAGATTTTCTCCTTATATACAAAAATTAAGGAATTTGCAATATCAATATATAATACTATTACTATATTTTTATTTTATTATTATAATTATTTTAGAAATAATAATATAATAAATTAGCTCATATCACGGAACAAAGAAATCTAAATATTTAATTACATTAAATGTATAATTTAAAATAATATATGTTTTTTTTAATTATTTATTATTAAATTTAATATAAATTTAATTATATTTAACTCATAGTTTATTATTTGATCACATGTAGTTTTTTGTTATATCTATTTTCTTCTATTATTATATAAACGCAATAATTTCACTCATGCTAAGACACATATTAAATAATCAATAAGTAGTTCTAGACACTATTAATTAGGCACATCTATGTATAAAACATACACAACAGTCGGAGACTAAATGAAACAAAGGGGCCATATGTAAGGGCCATATTAGAACTACGAGAGTTGAAAGGAACACTAATTTTGATTCAAAATTATAGGTTGACATGTCTCGATTCACGACGTTTAAAAAGGTGTTATTCAAAGGAAGCGAGCAAAATAGTGAAAAAAAAGATGTTCTTTACATTCCAAGTACAATATAAGAAAGAGTTATCATAGTACTAAAGTTTAGGCAAGAAAGTTGATGTGAGAATTGATGAGTTTGTAAGTAAAGTACAAGTCACAATAGCTATCCTCAAATGAGGTGGTATTTGACTAGAGAGTTCAGGAAAGCAATGTCGATATTGTAATATAGTATAAAGAGAATGACGAATCAGTTAGATGACTTCAGTAATTGAAGAGAGTCAGCAGGAATATAGAAAATGAGGAATTATATTGGCGGAAAACCCTTTTCCTCAACCTTTGAAATACTTGTGCATATAGAAGACGGAGAAATTTTTACTTACTTATATTAGAGCTATTGTTAAACAGCCTAAAGAGCAATCTATATTATGAGCTAATATAATATATATATTATATATTATTATATATATATTATATATTATATATATATATTAATATATATATATATATATATATATAATATTAATATATCATATATATATATTTATATATAATATATACTATATATATGATGAGTGACGACTACTCATCCAAATAACTTTTATTTACTAATACTTTACGTGCTCTTTACGTATCTATCTATCTCTCTCATTATTATATTATTATATAATATGTTAATTGTATGTATGTATATATATATATATATATTATAATATATATATACTATTATATTATATATATATAATATATATATATATATAATATATTAATATATATATAATATATATATATATATATATATATTAATTAATATATATATATTATATATATATTAAATATATATATATATATATTTAAATAATATATATAAATTATATATATATATTAATATATTATAATATATAATATATATTTATATTAATATACTGTAGATTAATAATTCTGAGCTAAACAGTTTATAATGTAATTTAAAATAGTATATACTTGTGATTTGTTTCATGGTTTAATTATACACGAATTATAATTATTTATAAATATTATTATATATTATATAAATAAACTATAATATATGACTATTAAATATAATTTATAATCATTATCCATTTGTTTATATGTAAATTAATGATTATATTATTTTTAATATTAATTATAATTATATTATTTATTTAATTAAGACAGAGATTAAGAGAGTCGAGAGAGAAGATGATGTTGGTGTAAGTAGAGAGAGAGAAAGAGAGAAGTAGAAGAAGTGTAGATGAGTGTAGAGAAGAGAGAGAAGAGAGTATAAGTAGAGAGAGAGAGAGAGAGAGAGAGAAGAGAGAAGTGAGAAGTAGTAGTGAGAAAGCATTAGTTAATTCAATTTTATAATATTATTTATCGGGCTACTTTTTATATATTATTAAAGCTAAAATTTTTTCTATCTCTCGTTACACATCTTATGTAAGAGACAATTCCGAAATCTATGTTCATACACCGAGTGAGAGAGTTTAATGCTGTGATCTTCTCTCGCGGTAATACCAGAGTATTGTCTCTTATTTAATTATAATGCTCTAGTTAGTGATATCATGCACCCAAGTGGAGAGAAAAGAAGCAGAAAATTTATCTTTTCTTATATTAGTATTGGGTTCCTTCAGCGATGAAGTTGCAGGAGATCATTGCTTTATTTCGCCATCAGTGGTCTACCACTTATTTATCAGTATACAACATTGATGCGCACCTTATGAATTTGTGTGCAATTCATGTTTAAGATGTGGGACACAGTCTGGTTAGACAATAAATTCTCCAACCAATAATCATCAAATATTTAGACTCCTTTTAGTTTTATAAGAATGAAGATTTATTCAAAAAAGTAAATACAAGCACAAAACAGAGTTCATTTCAATATATAAACATAATCTTGAGTCCTGATGCAATATGTACTTATAAATTTGGCAAACAAAAAAAAAAATATAGAACAAATATATGTCTAGATCCCAGCTTTCCTATGTAGGCTAAAGTGTATTTTAAGTTAATCAATCAATCTGTTTAAAAAGTTTAAAATAGTTAGCTTACTGTCACTACTGAGAGACAACAGACGTTTACGCTAGCTAGCCGAGGCGAATTGACAGGAGAGTCGCCTCTGTATATATATTAATATATATACATACATAAACAATTAAAAAAATCAATCAACAAATGGAAAGTCTAGAAAAATTTGTTCTAGTTTACAGACATTTAAAAAAAATCAAAAATATGGAAAACACTTTAAAGAAGCTCATTAAAAGACGTTTAAAAAAAAAAAAAAAAATAATTGGTTATTCTACGAAACAACTATACATATATACCTATAGAGCATAAATCTCACCACAAAACTTAAATTTTCGATAGAAATATGCTTTGCAGCATTAAAATTTTCGTTTACTATTTTTAATGAAGCATAAATTTAAAAAATTTTGATAAATAATTTTGAAAATAAATTACCTTGAATTTAGCACAAATATTACTTAGTAAATTTAGTCCCCCTCTATAAAACAATAATTTCAAATTTTTTTAATTTACCTCATATCTAGCAATTATAATTAATATGAATTAATTCTTAGAACTATGTCTGACCTATTATAGTTTATTGTATTTGTATTATTTGATTGTAACTTTTAGTAAATAGACAAAACAACAATATCAAATAGCATTTTATTGCATTATTGTAAAGTTACATTTCAATTATCACATATTGACTATATTATTTTTCTAATCGTTTTCTCAAGTAAATCATCGCTCTCACTATGCATCATGTGTAAAGATAAATCAAATTCACTCAATTACATTATGATGATCCTAAACTCGAGTCGACTCATCATTATGATGGTACTTTATCGTCAGAAGTCTACTTTTATATATAGTACATTATAACTACCAAATATCTTATTACATAACAGTTCCAATATTGCCTATATGATAGTAATATTAATAACTGAACGGTCTTTTTAGAGTTCAATTGAACTTGCCCTTTTCATCTATCCTTAATTAGCATGTGGATTCTATAAAATGTCATTTCTTATGCTTTAATGAAAGTAATACCCATTAATTTATAAAAATTTTTAGGCATTTATATAAAAGAAAAATAAATATATTTCTTTGATATTTATATCTCCACCTAAATTATACATTATATTATGATACTATCCTAACCTTACTATCAGTGATACCAGAATAAACTAATCCAATACACATCTTAATCAACTCGCATCTTTTATTAAAATGAAATATAATATATATATTATATATTATTAAATAATTATATTTAAATATATAATATATTAAAATATTTTTATATCATTAAAAAAAAAAAAGATTATTAAATATATATATATTATATATTATAATATATGAAATATTATAAACATTATCTCATGAAAATCACTTTTTGATTTAACAGACACAGGGATCAATTTATTATCTTTGGTTTGGTTACAGAAGAAGAAATTTGTGACTCTGATATTAATCAGTAATATATATACTCTTAAGTAATTTCTCATACTCATTCACATTTTCGTTTACTACAAAATATAAACTTTCCAAGACCTAGAGTATATACTCCTTTATGGATAGAGGATGAATATTAATGTAGTAAAATTTGGTCTAGTAATCTGTGTGTTTTCTGGTGGAGAGTCATGTATGATTTTACTTCTTACTCTTATTGCTTTGTGTAACTCACATATAGTCCTAATGACATGTAAATAAGTGTGCTTCACATTATTATATAATATATATTAGATATATATATATATATATATTATATATATATATATATTAATATATAATATATATATAATTAATATTATATATATTATATATATATATATATAGGTTATATTAATGATTATTAATTAATATATAATAATATATATTAATATATATTAATATAATATATATATATATATATATATGATATGATGATATTTATATTAAAAAAAATTATATTAGTATTATTAATATATATTATACATATTAATTAAATATATTAATTAATATATATTAACATATATTACTTAATTGATATTAAATATATAATATTTACAATATAATTATAATATATATATATTTATTATACAATATATAAATTATATATAAGTAAAAAGAGAAATATATTAAAAATGTTATTTTATTTTAATACGTCAAAATTATTTATTATATATATACGATATTATATTTGTCTATGCTTCTGATTAAAACTCAATATAGTGGTGTCAAACTCAAAAGTAAATAATTAAATACGATTTAAAACTTGAAATAATTATTTGTCACGAAAGTCAAATCTGCAACAAGGCGAAATTTTAAATATAACCTACTTGAGCACTTGCATGTCTTATAATAGAATAATATATAAAGAAAATATATAATATTTAATAAATATTTAGAAATATATATTATATAATTTATAAAATGAGTTAAAAACATATTCAAATTATATATACCATAGATTAAATAAGTATAAGGAATAAAATAGACAACTAACCTTTACTTATGTAGAATATTCGATAAGTTTCTAAGAAAAAGTTGTTTTTTTTCTTATACTACTGAGCGGTTTGCAAGACAGATTATTTACTATATACTTATCACTTATATGTTGTATACCGTTTTTTACAATAGTATAGGATAATACGTAGATTATACTTTGACGTAAAAAGTTATTTTATATATCAAGAAGTATAAAAGATATCTTTCCTTATAGTAGTTTATAAAAATAATTTCTATACTTGCTTTATATGATACTACAACATAATTTTGTCCACAATTGTTATTGTAAGATTAATGATATATACGATATATTATAAATAATGATATTAGAAATATATACATAATAAATAATAATTATACCGTATATTTCAAGTATTATTGACATAACTTGTTCTTCACAAATATATATAATAATACTTATTATTATAATATTTATATAGATAGCTATATTGCAACACAGTATGCTACTATAAACCTTTTAATTACCTCACATTTTTTTCAAGATATGATATTGATATACGATGTTATATTTTTTTATAAAAGACTAGGAGACGGCTTTATCTGTATAGATACTTTTTATTGGAGAAGATTATCAATAAAAGATTTTGCATAAAAGTGGTCAGGAACTTACTTTCTCATTCATCAATATGGATTTCATAGAGCAGAAATAATATACTCCAATCAATATTCTCTATTAGCCCCGCAGTTAACCTACCATTGCAGTCATCCGATGATTATATTGCAGTGCATTTTTTTTTGATCCTCTAAATCCTAAAAAAACCATTGAATCGACATCAATTTGCAGAACATATAATAACATGAGGAAGAGAGCGCACACTAACCATAATTATGCTAATGTAAATTTTAAATTAAAATATATATCACTATTTTATACAGAAGGATTTATGATTATGTAATTTTTACTCAATTAAATAACTGCTATTTAATACTTACTTTCGAGAGACAAATAGAATCAAAAATCATAGTCTCACACTCATAAGTATCATTAGACCTCCAGTACTTACTCCTTGATCTAATTAAGATGATTGAAGAATTTCCTCATTTGCTAACTTTATTTACGTAAAAACGAGTTTAAATAATCTCTATTTTCACGATCTTGAAGAGGAAAAATCATAAAAGTTGTAGGCACCGATAAGTGGATTAATTTTGAAATTCTTCTTTTCATATGCGCGCACACACACACATATAGTATTTAATATATATATATAATAATATATATTATATATATATATATATATATAGTATATATTAATATATATATATATATATATAATATATAATATATATATATATATATATATATATATATATATAATATATATATATATATATATATTATTATTATTATTATTATTATTATTATTATTATTAATTATTATTATTATTATTATTATTATTATTATTATTATTATTATTATTATTATTATTATTAATTATTATTATATTATTTCTATCAAACTCAATACCAGCATTTATTTTAATGTTTGATTTTGTTGCTTTTCAAGCCTCCTAAATGTATTTCGTCTACCAGAAGAAATTTTCTTTAGTATTATCCTGGAATAAAATAAAACTATTGGTTTAATTACAGTACCGAGCTTTTTCGTCCCGTACACTTTTTTCGGAATTTTCAAGGAATAGTTTTTATTTTTTTTATATTTTAAACAATTTTGATAATATAATATTTGTTTAAACTAGTAACAAAAAAAAACAAAAAAATTATAATTTGAAAGTTAGAAAGTTAAACCTACGTTGATTTTTGTTATTTAAAAAATGTTTTAAAAAATTGGAGTATTTCATTATTTTTAATATTTTAATTAATTTACTGGTATATGTTTCCTTAAGAGCAATGATTCCCCTAAGGCGCAATTCATAAAAATCTTTCTTTCTTGTTATGATGGAGAAGCCCTCTTTTTTATGCTGATATCGGTATTTTTGTGGTGCTCTTCCTTAATATGTTGAAATATTTTACTCGGCTTATACTTATGCTGCGACATTCTCATGTTGAGGGTAATTCGTGTGTATCCAATAAAGTCGGCGTTTAATCCACTTTCGAACCATTGAAATCCGGTACAACAACGTTTACTGACTCTCCCTCCGAAAGCGTTTCCATCGAGCAGAGAAGCACGAGCTCAGTTTTAATGGCTTATATTAAGATCTCTAATGTAAGCTTTCTTCCCGTCGCCTTTTGGCTTTAATATGTTCTTCAAAACTTTTCAAATTATTTTGTTCCTCCTTTTTTTCTGACTAATATTTTCAGTTTTATAATATACTAAGAGCTTATCTTTTTTCTTTTTTTTGAAAGAACATATTAAAGCAAAACACGGGAAGAAGCTTATATTAAGATCTTACTATAAGCCATTGTCAAGCTATCCATCATTGGAGGACGTGACAGCTTTACAATTTTGTACAATCTATCAGTTTCACTTAGTCCGTGGCTCAAAATTTTATTGGGAGAGTCGCAAAAGTTCTAAACAGAACCTCCCCTTCGGATTTGAGTTCTTGCTTTAGTTACTCGCTCTGTAACCCAACTCTCGTATGGGTTTTGGTTTTGTCTGCTTCATTCATTATCATAGCCAACATCATTTCTCTGAATTGACAGAAGAACGCGTTTTCTTTTCAATCACAAGGATCGTGATTCCTTTTAATGCGTCTTTTAAATTATGCTCGTTGTTTGAACAACCTTAAAGATCTGCTTAGGACCATATTTCCAACTGACGAATATCTCATAATTAGTCGAACCACAGACAGTATAAGCATGGTGTCCTTCGCAATGTATATGATTATTATATTCTCAAATATGCATTTATATTTTAGTAAGAAGAGTGTTAATTGTTAATAAACTTATATTATATGAGTAGAATCAAACAACTTACGTATGAGTAACCTATAACTTGTTGCATAAATTTAATATATGTACTATCTATAGGCAGTAGACTATGTGTGTAGTAAGTTTACAAGGATACTCTTACTAATTAACTCACATATCTTTAGGTAAGCAATTCTCTATATCTATGATAACATAATATCCGAATGTATATCTTAGAGTATTGTAGTCTTTAATCATTAAGGATTACAGTTTTTATTTATATACTCACTCAATCACTAGATTTATCTCATACTAATTGTATTAATATGTATACTTCGAATAATTATTTTATAATATTAATATCACTATATAAGTGAGGTATATAATTCTCGATAAATTACAGTAGTCACATAGTTTAGATTTAACTATTCAGTGAGAATTTATTATCCCTAAGAGAAATACGATATATAATATACCGCTATAGACTGACTATGGTTCCTAGTCGTACTCTCACACTAATATATAGTATATATATATACCAAGTATCTATATACAATATATAATTAAAATGTCTTGATATGGTAAGTATATAATATTCTAGTTTAATAATAGTGTGAAATAAGATAAGAATTTGAACCTAGTATATCAAGCTAATGTGGATTACTTAGAATATTATATATATTAGCACGCAGGGGGAGAGAAATAATGGGGACCCGAGTTCCGTATCTTCCGGCAGATTGACAGACCTTTTTTTCCAATCCTGGTGTTTGCTGCTGTGGTCATCAGTTTTGGACTAGACTTATAGGAGGCACAACTAGGACAATAGTTTAGTATTCTCCTCTTACTCCTATGCAGTGTTCAATCATTATTGGTTTTCTTGAGTTCTTATACTTTATCCATATCCATAAGTTGTATACGTGCATCAATGCGGTGGCTCTGGCCGATAGAGCACTTTTCGAACGTTTCTGTTTATCTCACTGCAACTTCAGGCGACTTACTCTCACTACACCCTGCCGTATACCACAATTAAAACATTTTTTGTGCCATCCTCCTCACTCCCCCCCACTATTCATTTAAATTTTCCATTTTGTATAAGAAATTCAATGCAAAAAAAGGAAAATTGGCAAAAGTGGTCGCGCCACTGAGTTAGATACCAAACCCAAAGGACTCGGGGAAGAGCACGTACGTACATCACCGTTCCTCCTACTTTTCTTATGTGCTCTCTTAATTTGTGTTCTGTGGACTTTTTTTTCGTTAATCTCCGGTATTGGCAGCGTTGGTACCTTTTAACGTCCTCCATATCCTCTCCTATTGTTAGTCCATGCAAACGCTAATTGTAAACTTCTTGAGCGCATTTTCGCTCCCTGGCTAATAGATCATATAAGATTATTTTTGGAGTTTTGCTGAATATTCCAATTTTAATCTTATTCTGGAAATATTTTCTTTTCAAATCATTATGATCGGTTTTTTTTCCTAAACTATCAACTTTAATCGGTTCTGAATTCATTCACCATTCTTTATATCTCATTCTGCCTGAATCATTCAACTTTATCTTCTTACTTGATATTCATCATTGTCTTATTCTCTGTCGTTTTCCTCTAACAATTATTCTCTCTTAATCTTTGCTCTTTTATATTTTCTTATAGAAATCACTTAACTCAAGACGCTATTTCCTTTCTTTTTCTTCTACAGAAAATATCCATTCAACTTTTTCTTCTGAAAATTCATACTCAATGATTATATCTTCTTGAATATTCAGCTTTATCTTCTATGAATATTCAAACTTTTATCTTTCTTCTGAATATTCAACTTATGTAAATATATACCTCGTGTAATGCCGATACTCCTGCAAGTTCTTTACGAAGTAATTTTTAAGTTCATCGGCAATTTCTTTTTGTCCTTTTAATATTTCATCGTTTATTCTCAACTCGTCTTAGCTTGTACCAGCACGTGTAGATAAATCCGTTGAATATTTATATTACGAAGAAAAATCAATTTCACGTTCCTTCTTTCCTTGCTGGATTTTCGAATAGTTTCTATAAAACATAAATAAAACAAACAAAAAAAGCAAATCTTCTTATAATTTCTCTGAAACATATTTTTTTGTTTAATTTTAATGCTCATATATCCTGTGTGAGTGTAGTCAATAACTTTCCTAGTTTTAAAATTAAGGTCAAAGGCTTTTTTACTTTTTATCAACCTTTCTAACTTTAGTTCTAAAGGTAAGTTTGCATTCAACTTATGTGTATAAAATGTGTTATTGGCAGATTTTTTTGTGATAGTAACTGGTTCAGTTTTAAAATACAATAAACAATGGTATTTTCTCTATCTGATCCCTCATTAAATATTCTCTAACTACGTATAGTCTTTTGTGTGTGGTCCCTTCTTGATAAAAAAAGCGATATGAATGACTTGTTCATTTTGCCACAATGTCTATCGCGGCCATCTATGTCTTGTCCAGCAACTCTAGACCGAAGTATGGATATTAATTTATAATCAAATCTTGCTCACTTCTCAGAAGCCTATTCTGGTTCATTCAGGAATATCATTTGCTTGTACTATTTTTTTTTCACATCTCACTTTCACTATAATTTGAAGAGGTAATAACTTGATAAAAATCTTTTCTTAGGAAAAACTAGTTTTTAACCAAGGTCTTAATAGAATAAAGAGTTGAATTTACGATTAGAGAAAAAAAAAAAAAGAACAAAATATAAAATGAGAAACGTGTTGAGTTGTGTTTTATCTCCTGATATATAATTATTGAGGGTGAAATATGTTTAAATTTTGTGGTGTTTTTTTTGTAATAAATTTTTTTCATCAAAAAAAATTAGGCACCTCATTTTGCGCTCTATTACTTGAAAGAGTGAACCTAAACAAAAATAACTAGTGAAATTTTTATTTCATTATTAGGTTTCTGTGTTAGTTGATTAGAATAGGTTCAAAATATTAATACTTTTGAAATTCTTATTTTAGATGAATGTGTAATAAAAACTTGACAGATAGAAGAAAACGAAATTATGATTGTGCTTTTCTCCGTCCCCATTAAACCTTTTGTAAAAAATTTTAGACTTATGAAACAATATAAAACTAATGGAATATTTAAGTATGCAAATAATATGTTATTTGAGTTATAAGTTATAATACTTTATAAATTCACCCATATCTTAAGACATCTTTTATTTCTTTATGCTACATTTAAATGTACATATGCTAACGAGTGTAATCAAATAAAAAGACAACACCTATAAAATATTAATTATACCTACCAACAGAAATATCTATATATATACACCAAATATATATATATATTATATTAATATATATAATATTAATATAATTATATATATATATATATATATTAATTATATATTAATATAATAATATATATATTATAATATATATATATATAAAGTTATACATTAATTTATTAAATAAAATATTAATATATATATATATTTAATATTATATATTAATTAATATTATATTATATTATATAATATATAAATATATTATAATACTATATATATTAATATATATAGTATATATATATATATATATTATTATATATTATATATATATATTATATATTAATTAATAATTATATATATAAATTATATAATATATATATATATATATAAATATTAAATTATATATAATATATATATATTATTATATTATATAATATATTATATATATATATAATATATATATATACTTATATATAATTATTATATATTAATATTTATATATATTATAATATAATTAATTAATATATATTATATATATATATTTATAATATATATTAATATCAAATAAATTAATAAAAATACAAATATAAATAAATATTACACAAAAATATACACAAGAACCACAAAAAAAAAAAAACAAATAAACAAAAAAAAAATAAGAAAAAAATATAAAACATAAAAAATAAAATATTAAAAAAATAACTTATCAAGTCATATTTTTTATTTACAGATTTATTATATTTATCCCGAGTGCTACTGTAAGAAATTTTACTTTCAATTAAAAGAGTTAAAGAAAGTGTTAAAAATAACTATTTAAGGTAGGCTTTACTGAGTAAAATTTGGTACTTCATTGTCTTATCTTATATATTAAAAGAATAACATTTGTTTTTAAAATTTAACTAAGTCAAAAGGAATTAGAAGTTAGGGAGAAACCCTTTAATTATTGTTAATTTTCATTTGCTAGCTTAGAAAGTTGAAATATTATAAATTGGCATACAGCATTATAAAAATATTTTTATTATATAATAATGTTTAACTAAATTTATATTATTATATTTATTATATTTTAGATAAATATTTAATTATATATATATATATTAATTAATATAAAAAAATATATATAATAACTTAATATATATTTAATCAAATATCTGCGTTTTTTCCTATCGAGAAACATACTTTAGAGATGAACAAACACTTTGTTTAAATGAATTATCTTACATTAGTTATATGAATTATTTACAGTCAATTATATTAATCAATTATTTTAATAAACTAATTAATTTGATAAAAAAAAAACTAACTACACTGAGCTTTCGTGTCCGATTAAATGAAGCGGAACCGTCGTAAGCCATTCGAGAGCAGATACAAGTCTTGACTGACTGTGGCGGAGTCTCCTGTTCATCCTGAGATCGCAATTTGGTGCCCCCAGTTTTTTTCTTTTTAGGAGGTTGTTAATTATTTTTTCTGAAATCTTCTTAAAGTAATTTTTGTGTTTAGCCATTAGAGGTTATCTGTCCTATAAACTATTCTATGTATAATTTCTTTCGCCCTGAAGTTTTGTATGAAGATTGTTGCTATTTATGTTTGTTTTTCAATAAAAGATTTCGATCATGTTTTAGCGTGTTTATATCAATTACAAATGCCAATTTATAACAGTTTATTGAGTACAAACGACATTTCTAAGCTTATAGCCCGAACTATTATAGGCGGTCCTAGTATCATTTCTAGACGTGAAGTTTTGAATTGACTGTTTAGCGAGTCCTTAATTTGTATTGAGCATTGGCGAAAGCCTCATAGTCACTTTTTCTCTCTTTTTTAGGAGGTCTTGTTCTATTTTTTGTTCTAAGAAATCTTCTTATAAGTAATTTTGTGTTTGATCATTATTAAGGGTATTCTGTAAAACTAATCTATGTATATTTCACACCCAGTGAGATCATATTTTTGTCTGCAAAGCTCTGTATGACTTGTATTTTTAATATTTTTTTATAAAAATACAAAAAAAGAACTAATAACGAATATTATGTTATAACGATGCTTTTGTCTAGATTGTAAGAGACTCTGAAGTGATGCGGTAAGGCCCTAAATTTTGGATTTTCGCAATTTCTCTTTTATATTTTAATAAAACTATATTAGAATCATTTGAAGTAACTGGTAGTTTTGTTTGAATTTATAGACTATTGTTGTTATCATTTTTTAATAAAACAACAAATAAAATTAATTGAGAATAGAAAAAATAACAAATCGCTCACTTAGTATTTTCGCTCGCCGAATTATTACTTAGAGACGAGCCAAAATCTTTTCAGTTGAATGTTTTTGAAAGTTCTTGATCTGTGAGTTCGAGTCCCTTAATTAATTACATAAATTGTTGCCGATGTTTTATTTTAATTAAGTTAATTTTTTTTTCCTCTTATTTTTTAGGAGGAATATATGGTTGTTTAATTTATTCTGAGAAAAACTTACTTTATACAGTATATTAATTAATTTGTTATGTCATATTATATATAGTTTACTCTGAGTAAACTATCTTATGTAAATTAAATTTTCAAACTCAAGTAAAATTTTTGGAGTTGAATGATTGTTTGACTTGATAATCATCTTCATAATAATATATATTTATTAATACACAAATAAGATATTAGGATCAAATATTTATCGTTATTATAGTTGGATTATCTATAATTCGATGCAGATATAAGTATAAATTGTATCCATTCACATCAATCTAATATTATGATTATAACTGTAATTGAGATAGAGTTTTTGTAATATACTATATCTTTAGGTGGGTATTATTTATTTTGAAGCTATGATTTTTGGATTTTAATATCTGTGCCATAAGTAATCATGATTCATATTGTTAGATATAATCAATTAAAAATTATTCTATTACTTATGTATAGATAATTACATAGTGTATAATTTAAAAAGTATAATTCTTCAAAATTTTGAACCATATTTTCTATAATTAATATTCAATAAATAAATAATAAATATAATAATATCTGATTAAACAATTATAATATAAAACAATATAATATAATATAAATTAAATAATAATAAATAATAATATAATTGAATACCTACTACAGAAATTTTCTGCATATTTGAATATTTTATAATAATCAGTCTAAGTATATTAATTTTAAATATTAAATAGAATAAAAAAAATAATGATTTACAAATTATATATGAGTGAATTAATAATAATTCCTTAAACGGCTTCACATAACTTTCTCTCTTTTAAAATGAGAGTTTTCATGCACTATATTTAGTGAATGTATGACTGTTTGTTTGTTCTTCAGCCTCCCTGAAAGTATATTTGTTTTCTACAGAAGAAATTTTCTTTATATTATCCCTAGAATGAATAAGGGAACTAATTGATCTGAAATTTGCAGTAACGCCGTGGGGAAGCTTCGTCGGATTGCCTTTGGTGAATACCTTTCAAAGATGTGAACCATTTGTTATCGCAATGGAATAATAAATATTTATTTAAGGAAGTTTTTTTTTGGTTTGAACAATTAATATTGATATGATAAATATCAGGTTATAAACTATAATTTTTTCTATAGTTAAATAATTAAAATTCTATATAAATTATTAGGAGTAAAACACACTAATTATTTAAAGTTAGCGAGAAATGGGTAATAATAGCGCGGTACATGGGATCTTGTTAATGACCTTTTTTTATGTATTTAAAAATGTTTAAATAATTTTTCGGTTATTTTTAAATTTTCAATAATAAAAATAAATTCTAAACTATTTCTCACATGATGTTTTTTTGAGAGTTCGTATTTTTCGCTTAAGACGATAACGATTTCAATCAGAGGGTAGCAATTTTGTCATGGTGTTCTGACACAAATTCATTTGAATTTCCTTTGTAATAAAAATGATATGGAGACAGCTTTTTTCTTTTATCTGTTTAATCATTCGCTGGGGATTGTTTTGCATTGGTTGTTCTATTATTCCTTATTAAATTTTGAAATAGATTTATTATTTTTGTTCTTTCTGTTCTTATGCTATTTTTGTGTTTTTTTCTCTTTGTTTTATATAACTATTTGCCTACCGGGTTTTTTTATTATATTTTTTTTTATCAAATTCACTTATTATAACAGTGATTTTTTTTTTTTTTAGTTTATTTGGTTGTGGTAGTCATTGCCATACGCTCCTACTTTCTTATCTTACCATATTTTTCTATTTTTAAGTCCTTCTCGTCGCATCTGTTTTTTCTCTACCTCAAAAGCTCTCGGCATCAAAAATCATCCGCACGAAAAGTCGTTTTCTTTTTTCGCTAATATTGTTTATTATAAGTTTAGAAGTTCAATGTGTTTTATATCTCAATTGTTTTGTTACAATTTTGTTTTTTTTTTTCCTCATGTTATTATTTGTATTCTTTGTTATATAATGTTTCATTTTCTTTTGTCTTCTTCTTCGTTAATTTTTTGGTTTAGATTTCAAATAGAATGTTTTGATTTAATAATAACAAATTTTTATTTTTTTGTTCTCAGTAATTTCTCTTTTTTTTTCTTCTTTTTTTTTCTTACTGTTTGATATCAAATATTTGTTGTTCGAGTTACATTTTTTATGATTCGTTACCCATACGACACACCCTGTCCCGCTTTTTATTGAATTTTGAGATAAGTTCGATTGAACAAATAAATTATTTAAACAGGTATCCATTATCCATACTTTCCACCCGGACAAACGGGGAAAGATAGGTAGTTCTGCAGGAAGGCACGTGACTAGTTTCCATTTAATGATAGTTTTCTCTTTTCAAAAAGCTTCCATAGACTAATATCTTTAAATGGCTGAGTGTTCAGTGACCCTTAAAGTTTTTTATGGTAGCAATTTGTAAGTTTAAGATCAGTGGTCCCCCTTGATTCAAGTGAGTAATGACGATACGGTATCCCAGGTTGACGCAAGTTGATATTTGGGGGTCGGCAACCACAGAAAGTAGGACTACCCTCGACGATCACTATATTATATATATATATATTGATATATATATATTAGGATTTAGAAGCCTAAATTTGGATATAGATGGCATAAAAATATATATATTACTATATATATAAATAAAAATATAAGACTGTATTTATTAATAATTAATTCTTATATTTATATTATAATATTATTATATATAATTAATATATTATATATGAAGCCCCCTGTAAATAGGGGGTACATACTTTATAATTAATTTTTCGTCTTAGTGTGGTACTTTCGTTTATTTGATCAAAAATGTTTGGAAATTCGCTGGTCTTAGAGGTGAAGGAGTCGAAAATTCAAGTTTATGTTACTCTATCTGTAAGATTTACGTT
>JABUQX010045870.1:27500-30000 GCA_015478945.1 Trachelipus rathkii
ATTATATATTATATATATATTATATATATTTTATATATATTATATAACTATATTATTATATCTATATATAATATATAATATCTTTAATATATTTATATATATATATATATATATCTATTATATATATATATATATAAATATATATTATATAATCTATATATATATATATTATATATTATTATATATATATATATACTGAGTTTGAATTGCCTTTTAATTAATTAACTGGTATTATTAAAAACTTTTATAAACAACCACATTAAATATTTTCACAAGATGAATGATAATATAGTAATACGTAACGCCCAAAAATGACTGGGCCCAATCTGCTTTTCGTCTGTAACTTCAGACCTTGTTCAAGAGAGAGAGTTGATTCCAACAAAAAATTCAGGCAAAAGAAGAAATATTTTTTTTTTTAGTTGATTTATTTTTTTTGATTTTTTCCTTTGATTATCCTAAGCTATATCTTGAATTGAAGTCATTTAAACTCACCCATCCTGCTTGTTAAAGTTTCCTGAATTTTTTATAACATATGATTCAATAAGATTTTTCTTTTATTGATTTAGGAGTCAGAGAAAAATTGGTTGCATATTTTGACTATATATTATACGCTTCGAGTCTTCCTTTTTGATCACCAATTTCCAAAATATTTTTAATCAAAATGGAATCTGTTTTTTCTTTGCGTCGGACGTCTTTCAAAATCAATCTGTCCTCGCCATAATAAGAATCAGAAAATGCAGGAAGGGACACGGTAAACAGAGGACTATTTTGCATTCGAGGATTCAATAACTAATACACAATACGCAATAGCTAACTACTTACAACTCTCTAACTGGCTTTCCCAACACTTTAAACCCGCTAATAGGGTAAGATTTCAGATTCCCATTTAACAAAACACTGAACAATTTCATATCTAAAGCACACCAGACATTAACCCTCATACCACCATTTAGTTCAGTTTTGCTTTTACTCTCTGTTTACTCATGCTGGTCGCTTTTACGCTTTTCTTTTCCTTGAACAATTTTCTAACTGAGGTCAACATCTACCTTTCTAGAATCCTGTCTGAGTTATTAAACAATTCTTTGTCTGTCTGTAAAACATGTCTTTTTTCAATATAACAACACTTTCTATAAACAACCCATGCTGGACAAAGGTATGGGTTCCCACCATTTCCCCTACTTTAAGCAAACATCTTCTGAACTCCTAGAAACATTTACCACTTCTTTACCATCCTCTTATTCCAAAACCAACATGGCTGCGACATGTCGACGGACATTTTCGTGGCTATTCCTCCTCCACTAACCCATAACACATTTTACAGTATATAAACAACATACATCCAAATATTAAATTTACGATTGAAACCTCTACCAACAATTCCCTTCCTTTCCTTGACACTATTCTCTCTTGGTCTAATACACATAATATACATTTTTCTATCTATAGAAAACCTAAATCTACTCCAACATACATACACTGGTATTTCCCGCGCGCAACACATTAAACACTAAAATAACCACGTTATCTCTCTGTATTCTTTTTCGGGCGTTTTAGAACCGTGCTCACTCAATCTTAAAGGCTGAAACCGGGACTTTTATTTTTAGCAATTTTAAAAAATTAAAATATCCTATTCATTATATCAATAAAGCATTTCACAAAGCCAAATTTAAGTTCTATTCCGGTGATGACACAAGAGATAAACCCATCAGTTCCTTTCTGCCCCTCCCTCACATCCCTCTGGGGGGGGGGCCCATTAAAAAGTTTATTCCTCAAAATGTTAATATAGTTCCTTCCAATAATTTGCTATTAATAAAACTTCTTCACCGCCCGAAATCCTCGAATGCAAAAATAGGTCCTGTGGTTTACCGTGTCCCTTGCCTGCATTGTTCTGATTCCATATTATGGCGAGATAATGATTTTGAAAGACGTCGAACAGCAACACAAACAAGAGTTCCAATTTGATACAAACTAATTCAGCGTTTGGTGATCCACAGAATCAACCGGAACCATACAATAGACCATCTCAAAAATATGCAACCAAATTTTCTCTGCTCCACAAATCAATAAATTAAAAATTATTGAATCATATGTTATAAAAAAGGAACTTTAACAAGAAGGATGGTGAGTTTAAAATAGACTTCATTCAGAATATATCATTAGGATCATCAAGGAAATTCGAAACAATAACATCCAACTAAAAAATATTTTCTTCTTTGCTTAATTTTTGTGGAATCAACTCTTTCTCTTGAACAAGGTCTGAAGTGACAGACGAAAGCTAGAGTGGGCCCGTCATTTTGGGCATTATATTATTATCATAAGTTAATGTCAATAAATCTTGTGAAATAGTTTTAAATGTGTTTTCAATTAATGTTTTAATATACAGTTGAATTAATTAAAGGGCAATCAAACCTCAGTAAATATTTGCAACGTTTTAAGTTTGGTGAAATCTATAATTATATATATATATATATTATATATATATATATATATATATAAGTAT
>JABUQX010045870.1:40000-45036 GCA_015478945.1 Trachelipus rathkii
TCTTTTGCCAGGAATGCTAATGCATGCCTCGGAGAAGGTCGTGACCACCATAAGCGGAAATGAATGAATCGTATGGGCACATGGAGTGTCAGAGGAATAAATGTTGAGGAGAAGAGGAGAGAGGTGATGGATGCATTTAGAAAGGGTCATATTTGAATGTTGTTTCGTTGTCGTATGAAACACAGTTGAACAGGGAACAGGTGAAAACTGAGTTGATCGTGGTGTGAAATGTGTTTGTACTGGTGTGGAAAGGAATGAGACGGGGAAAGAAAGAGTTCCAATTCTGATGACCTGTGGTAAAGAGCTATGGTAGACTTTGTTTGTGTGAGTACTAGAATTCTTATGGTTAAATTTAAGTTTGAAATGGTCAGGGTAGAGGTGGTTGAGACATATGGTCCATCTGAGGGTAACGTTGAAGAGAGTGCGATTTTCTGGGATAATCTGAATGATGTTTTGGATGGGGTAAGTAGGAGTTTCAGATTGATTGTGTCGGGTGACTTAAATGGTTGGATAGATGATCAAAAAGAATGGTGCAACAGGTAGCTTTGGGGTGTTGAGAGAAAATGAGAATGGTAGGAGGGTGATTGATTTCTTTGAAGAGATGAAATATAAATGCAGTAAATACTTTCTTTAAACACAGAGTATTCATAAATATACTAGAGTTGGTATAGGTAGAGATGATATCGAAGTGAAAAGTATGATTGATTTTCTGTTTTGAAGAAGATGTTGAAGTATATGTTGGATGTTAAATCATTGAGGGGTTTAGGAATGGAATTATTGGATCATTATGTTGTTTTATGCAAATTTAAGTTTGTGTCTTTACTAACCAAGCACCGCACCAGCATCAGCACCGAGATCCGGCACTGGCTCCGATAATGGATCATCTGCTCCGACACATGAGACTTCTTTTCTTTATTTCATCTTAATCCATCTTCCTCGGCTACGCACTCTGTGCTTTTCTCATGACTCCAGCTCCAACACAGACTCGGCCTCCGGCTCCGGCACCAGGGCATACAATGACTCATCTTTTCCGGCATATGAGACTTCTTCTTTTCCTTCTTCCTATTCCATCCTCCATCTTCATCTGTTACGCATTCTATATTTTACAATTGGAAATCACTTCCAGGAGGGATCCTTCAGCACCTTTGAGGGTTCTGGAATCCTTTAAATTGAGATCTACGTCGTTGAAATTATATATAAGGACACCTCATTTGTCCCACTATGTGATTGCAGCCGGAATTCCTTTCTGGCTCCGGCTCCGACTCAGGCTCATTTGAGTCGACACTTAACTTTGACTCAGGACTCTAATTTAATTAGCCTCTTCTATGCACTAGCCAAATTTCTTCTATGTACGAGCATTTTCAAGTTTTGAGGTTCAGCCTCATTACACATTGGGCCTAGCGGCTCGAAAACTTGGAACAAGGTAGGCAAAACCACCACCAGCAGCCAGGGTAGCAAGTTTGAAGAGGATACGATAACCGTAACCTTACTAAAAAGAAGGGGAAAGTAAACAGGGGTGGGACTTAAAAGTGTTTCGAACCCCGAAAGTGGGTCCCACCCTCATATTTTGGGATCATAGATCCCAAAATCGGACAGCGGTAAATAATATATAATATGGTAAGACGAAAAGTCGATATCGTTAAAAACGAAAAAATAATAAAAGAAATAAATAAAAATAAAGATGAGTAAAGACGAATAAAGATGAGTAAAGATGAGTAAAGACGATTAAAGAAGAGTTAGGCCTAAAGCGTCTCGAGCACCGCAGCACCGCGGCTCCGCCTGCAATTTAGTGTCTACAAAGTGTATGTAACACTATATATATATATATATATTATATATATATATATATTATATATATATATATATATATATATATATATATATATATTATATATATATAATATATACGAGTATATATATATATATATACGAGTATATATATATATATATATGATATATTATATTATATATTTGATATTAATACGAGTAATATATATATTATATACGAGTAATATTATATATATATATATATATATATATTATTATATATAATATTATTATATATTATATATATTATATATACTATATATATTATATACGAGTATATACATCTATATATATATCATATATATATATATATATAATATAATATATATAAATATATATATATATTTTATAATTTATATAATAAATATATATATATATATTATATATATATATATAGATGTATATATATATATAATATTTATATATATATATATATATATATATATATATATATATATATATATATATATATATATATATATATATATATATATATATATATATATTATATATTATTATATAATATATATATATATATATTATATATATATATATGACGGGGATGTTTGCAAAGAGTGACTCAGTATCAAAACTGGTCACATAACAATTGTCGATCTATAAATTATTAATTAAATTTGAAAAATGAAAAGTCACTATATACTAACTGCATTTTGATTTTGAATTAAGGGTCTAATTAGTATAAGAAACTAAAAACTTGCATAAATTATACGTTGGTGAGTTGATAGTTGAGAGAAAGGTAGGTTTTGGTTTGTGTGTCTTAGGTGGGTCATAAATCGTGCCTGGTATTGTTCCGGAGGAATGGAAAGTCTTGAAATTAGATGCAAGATCGATCGAAAATTGTTATATGACCAGTTTTGATATCGAGTCACTATTCACAAATATACCCGTCAAAGTAACAATAGATATTATAACCAACTCTTTGTATAAAAATAAAAACAGTCTGATACTGGAAACTAATGTAAATCTGAATTTAAATCCTGCCCAATTTAAAAAAAAAATCACTACAATTAGCAATTGAAGATACCATATTCTTCTTTAACAACTCTCTTTATCAACAAACGGATGGTATGGCAATGGGTTCCCCCTTGGGACCCTCTTTTGTTAATGTCTTTTTATCATATCATGAGATGACCTGTATAGAAAACTATCCCCTGGGCTTCAAACCCCTTTTCTATTTGAGACATGTAGATGACTGTTTTGTATTGTTCAAAGAACGTGAACATGCCAACTTATTTCTGGAACATTTAAATAACAAGCACCCTAGCAACAGTTTTACATAGAAGAAAGAAATAGATAAAAAGTTAACATTTCCTTAATATATCTGTTGAGATAAAAGGAAATAAATTTCATACAACAATATTCCGGAAACCAACCTCAATATTATTGGGAACTAATTATTTCAGCTCTATCCCCTTTTAATAAAAGCGGTCAGGTATTTGATGTAGAATAGATAGAACTTATAAAATCTGTTCCGATTGGTTATCCTTTCACAATGAAATGAGCTTTTTAAGAGTAGTCTTTACTATAAATCTATATCCCTAGATTATTTTTGATAAGATAATGGGCTCTTTCCTTACTAATTTATTCCGTCCAAAAACTCGATCGTACTATGTACCCAAAGGAAAAATCTTCTTGACACTACCATTTCTTGGAACTCGTTCTATAGACTTGGTCAAGTCACATAAGGAAATCTTAACACCATCTATTCCTCAATGTGATTTCAGATTTGGTTTTGTCATTTCCCATAGTATAGGCTAGTACTTTTGCTCCAAGATGCTCCCTGCTTTGCTTAAATCCTGTGTCGTATATAAATATTTGTTTGCAACGCCTGCTACGTAGGTGAAACTATCCTACAGTTTACAGTTGATAATCAGGATATCGAAGCACAGGGGTTTCTCTTTTGATACAGGCCAGCCCTTATCCAATCCCGAATATTCGGCCATAAGAAAACCTGCTATAATACCACAAGATCACCCAATTTCCTTAAAAAAAAAAAAAAAAAAAAAAAACTACTCCATTCTCAGATATTTTAGATCCGAAGCAGATGGTACAATCCAGGAGTCTCTATTTGTTAAAACTATCAAACCATCTCTTAATAATTATCAACAGCTCAATAAAAGTTTTGTTTAATTCCGTGAATGGTTGCCGAAGCAGCTTTGAGACTATTATTGTTGTTACCATTGTTGTTGCTATTATAGTTAATATTATTTTCATGTTTATTATTTTTTTTTATCTTTATTGTATGTTTTATCAATTATTATTAGTATTTTTATTTTAATACTATTGTTTTTATCATCATTTATTCTTATTGTTTGTTTTAATTTTTTTTTTTTTTTTTTTTGTTCTTTAATTTATTCACTATTATTTATTTATCATTATTTTTTATTACACTTTTATTTTATTATTATTTTCATTTTCATCATCATTTGTAAATTTTATCATTATATATAATTCTCATTTCCTGAGCCATTTAATTTGCCCATTCATTACAGAATCTGTTTCATTTTCCATATGTTAAATAAAACCAACCACTAATATTCATTGTCAGCATTTGTGGATTTCACTATTTGTTAACAGATTTGATCGATATGGAGGTGCAAAAACTGTTATTAATTTATTGTAAGTATTTTTTATATGTCTTAATAGGAATGTGTAATGTCTTTAATATTTTAATACACTGATAATGGATTGACCTGTATCCGAAACCTCTGAATTAACTTAAATAGAGATGTGAAAATTCTATCCTGTTTACCGCTTTTATCATTATAACATATATTATATATATATATATTTAATATAAATATATATATATATTATATTAATATATATATATATATATTATATATATATTATATATATATTATATATATATATATATATATTATATATAGTATATATATATATAAATGCAGTATATGTAACGGATGAATCCTCATAACTTTTTATAGCTTCTTTATAAGGGTTAAACTGTTGGTTTGTGAAGCGAGTTTTCAAGCTTAGAAAGAAATTTAGAGGAATTAAGTGAACTAATTTTTGGCAGCATTATTAAATCTCTAAAATCATATCCTCAGAAGAATCTTAATATTCCCGTAAGGATTTTTAAATATATTATATATTAATATATATATATATATATATATATAATATATATACTAACTATATATATATATTATATATATTATATATAT
>JABUQX010045871.1:10000-12500 GCA_015478945.1 Trachelipus rathkii
TAATGATTCGTTAAATGAACAAATACTAATATTTGTTAATATGAACAACAACCCAAAATATTAAGAAAACAAAACAAAATTCTCCCCAAGAGGGTAAAAAACGATTATAATTTAAATAATAATAATAATATAAAACTTTCAAATAAATGAAGTAAATGTATTTAAGTTGCTCTTCTCTTCTCCAATTAGTTCGTGATTATTAGTAAGAAAGCCTAAAATAATTTGATTTGAAGTTCATCAAAATTTTTAGAAAAGGGTAATTAAAGGATGAATAACTTTGAGAAAAAAACATCAAAGACAAGTATATAAGTATATAATATTATATATATATATATATATATATATAGTATATATATATATATATATATATATATATATATATATATATATATAATATATATATATATATATATATATATATATATATATATATATATATATACTTAATACGAGTGACCGATTAATTGTTTACTGCACATGGTTTTAAACAGGTTAAGCCGAAATAAACAATTCAGAAAAACTAACGGATCAGTAATAATAATAATAATAATAATAATAATAATAATAATAATAATAATAATAATAATAATAATAATAATAATAATAATAATAATAATAATAATAATAATGTAATAAATAATAATAATATAATAATAATAATAATAATGAATAATATAATAATTATAATAAAAAATAATAATAATAATAATAATAATAATAAATCTAAATTACGCATAAAAAAAGATAACATCATGTTCGTAGGCGGACGTTGTGAAATCATTATGTACGAAAAAAAGGGTCTAGCATAGTGCCGGGGTTCACATTCTTTCAAAGTCCTCATCCTTTTCAAGGGTCTTTCAACATGGTACCCATTTGCAACTAAATAATTCAGGCGAACCATTGCAGGAGTTTGAACCAACACCATAGGAGTGATAGTTTAGCGTCGTAACCGCAAGCTATCACGGATATATATATATATATATATATATATATATAATATTATATATATATAAAATAACTTATAATATATAATATATATATGTATATAATATATATATATATATATATATATATATATATATATATATATTAATATATTATATATTATATTATATTATTTATGTGTGTGTGTGTGTGTATGTGTGTGTATTATGTGTACGTGAATGAAACAATAGAGCGGGAAAGTGAAACAAAGGGGTTTAATGATGACAGTATACTTTTAACTAAATACCGTTCTTATCATCTTCTACACAATATATAAAACATACATTATTAGAACATATAATATTCTACTACTACTACCACGGCAATAATAATAATAATAAAATAATAATAATAATAATAATAATAATAATAATAATAATAAAAATAATAATAATAATAATAATAATAATAATAATAATAATAATAATAATAAGGACATTTATAAGATGTTGACTCCATTTATACGGGGGAAATTTTCGATAAGAAAAACAACGAATTTCGGGCCTTTTCTTTATTTCTGCAATTTCTATTATTTATTAGCGTTATTTGCATTTTTAATTTTTAAGAAATTAACAAAGATTTTTATTATTATTATTATTATTATTATTATTATTATTATTATTATTATTATTATTATTATTATTATTATTATTATTATTATTATTATTTATTATATTATAATAATATATTATTATTATTAATAGCGGAATTAATTTTTTTTCTAAGTTCTTTCATTTTATTATTGATTTTCGTATTATTATTATAATTTATGGTATTTTATTTTAAAAAAAACTCCCCCGACCGCGAAGGCTTGCGAGCGGCGCCCCGCTCTGCGGGGGACGGGGGGGGTGATATAGAGGGGGGGCGAAGGCCCCACCCCGGATCAAAACAGTAAAAATATAAAAATATCCAATATCAATTTATTATTGTCAAGGTGTTTCTACAAACTTTACGTATAACATTCATCAAATTTAAACTGAAATAAATAGCCTAAGCACGCCAAAGCTACTTATTTTTATAAGACTATAGGTTTGTGAAGCACAAAAAAATATATGTTCCAATTCTTTTAATTTTTCTAATTTAATTAAATACATTTGAAAATCCTAGTGATTTACTAATGTATTTAACCCAAAATCATTGAAATTACGTTACATTTTTTATGGATTTCGTTCTTTGAGTCAAACATCTTATTAATAGCCATAATAATAATAATAATAATAATATAATAATAATAATATTAAACGGTGGATAATGAATTTACTTACGGAAATTTCTTTTAACATACTCATCTAACTTTACTCAAGTCTTAAAAATTATTATTGGAGTTGTATAAAGAAAGATTTGCATTCATTTTCATCTACGTACTGAAAAAGTATAATTATAATATAATATATATTAATATATATATATAATAGTATATATAGTATATATATAATATATAACTATATATAATATATATATATATATAGATATATATTATATAATATATATATATATTTATATATATTATATATAT
>JABUQX010045871.1:17500-41206 GCA_015478945.1 Trachelipus rathkii
CGTAATCTAATTTTTATTTTTTAATTCTTGAGTTAAAAATGATTTCAAACTAGATTTATGACCTAATTTATTATATATATATAAATATGCTTATATCATTACAATATATATATATATAAATATAAATCAGTATGGTTATATATATATATATATATATATATATATATATATATATATATATATATATATATATACTATATATATATATATATATATATATATTATATTATATAATTCTAAATAACTTAATTAATAAAAACTAGATAATAATTATATTTACTAAACTTATTATTAATTAGGTAATAATTAGGATTATTTACTAATTTTATCAAGATAATAATTAAAAAGGCAATTTTGTGCCAAAAAAAAAATCAAAAAAATCACCAACCCAGATGGCTAGGAATTCATCCACTAACTCGTTTAATATGTCCAACTATAACTTATTTCTTTCCGTCTGAAAGAAGGAGTATGTGCCTATGTTAACATAAACACTCCCGTAACACGTCTCGAGAATCCCGACGAATTTCCTAACTTTGATGTTCTGTGGCTTAAAATCTTTCTTCCTTCTACTACAATATAATCTTGTGCTTCTGCTACTGTTCTCCTAACAGAACAGATTTTCACGCCTTTTTTGAATACCTTACTACTTCTCACGAGGCTGTTACATCTTCTCATCCAAATACTGAGGTCCTCTATTTAGGGGATTTCAATGTACACAACACTGAATGGTTGGGTTCCTCTCATACTGATTTAGGTGGGGAGGAGGCCGAATCATTTAGCATTCTCAACGATCTGGAGCAGCTAATTAAAGAACCCACACACATTCCGGATCGTCCCAACCAATTCTTGAACACACTTGACCTATGTTTCACTAGTCCTTCTCTCTATAAATACACCACCTTCTGCTCCTATTGGTAAATCTGACCACAACCTTTATATCTCTTTAATTTTAATATTTTCCAACAAAGCTCCATCCTGCCCTACGCGTTTTTTTCTGGCACTTTTATCGGGCCGATTGGGCCTTGCGTCGCTTCTACGCCAACTATAATTGGAGTGATCAAGCTTTATCTCTGTGACGCTTCCTTCAACTTTGCCGATAAGGTGGCCTTCGTAATCGTTGATGGGATGAGTAGGTTTATTCCTTCTTCGACTAAATCTTTTTTCCTTAAAATCCATGGTTCGATCGTGCTTTTCCTGATGCCATTCAGGCTAGAGACAGTGTCAATCGAGAGTAGGAAAATTCTCGTTCTCCTATCACTCTTGCTAATTTTCATTCTGCTCGGAATCGCTTGCAGGGATACTCTTCGACGAGCAAAGCGACTTTCCTCAAACGAAAGTGCAACCCTTGGTTCTCCTACTGACAACCTTCGCCTCTTTGCCAAAAACACTTCTAACAACCCCTGTAAATCTGTCTTTTCCTCCCTCTTATTGCTCTGATGGTTCTGTTGCCAATAAATTCTCCAACTGAAAAAGGCCAATCTCTTCGGCCTCCTATTTTCCTCTCACTTCACTCCTGGACGATTCTGGCATTCCTCCTCCCCTCCTTCTTCTTCTCCTCTCAGTTGTCCTATGCCTTACCTGTGATTACATTTGATCAGGTGCATGGGCTCCTGAAATCTATGAAAGTTAGGAAGGCAAGCTGCAAGGATGACATTCCACCCAGAGTTTTGAGGAAGTGTGCTTCCAGGCTGTACCATCCGTTCAACTATATTCTCTATGCCTCAATTCTAGCTTTCCCTCAGTGTTGGAAGCGTGCATATATCCAACCTATTCCGAAGAAAGGTAGCTGCTCTGATCCTTCTAACTATCGCCCTATAGCTCTTACTTGTATTCTAACTAAGATCTTTGAAACTCTTCTCTACTCTCATTTCCTGGATCATTTGGAACCTCATTTCACTTTTTCGATCATCAGTATGTCTTTCGAAGCTCGAGGTCTGCTGGTGATATACTTTCCTTTCCTATCTAAATGATTTCTGGTCTTCTAACATTAGGAACTATGGCCGGGAGAATTGTGTGGTAGCGCTTGACATTTCCAAAGAATTTGACCGGGTATGGCACTCGTCACTACTCTCCGGGTTCCCCCTTGGGTTTACTCTTTCCCTTTGCTTACTTATGTCTAGCTTTCTTTCAAATCGTTCAAATATCGGCTGCTGTTGATGGGGCATCTTTTTCTTCCTTTTCTGTCAATAGTGGTGTTCCTCTAGGCTCCTGTCTTTATCTCCTACTTCTTATTCCTACTTTCATTACACGATCTTCACCTGCACTTCTAACTCTATTCACTCATATGATGACTCGACCTTTCATTCTTCAACTCATTTCACTTCTGCTCCCTCTTCTTTTACTTCCAGAATTGCCTCTCGTCTTAATATTATTCGATTCTATTCGCTGATCTGGATGCCAGAATTTCCGGGTAAATATCAGTTCGAACCTTTGTGAATTCACTCTTTAAAAACTCAACTTCTACAAATCTCCCTAAGACAATAGACACCCTCTAACTTTCCTATCTCTTCGACGGTTCTCTCGTCTCCTGTCGACAATATAAACATCCTTGGCCTTAACATAAACGTAAAAAATGTCCTTGAAACCCTCACATCACAAACGGTTGCTAAGGCGGCCCTGGGCGTAGTTGGGTGCCTGTTTAGACTGCGAGACTTTTTTTCTCTTCTCACAGTTGCGCCTAGGCGCGCTGGGGGCCTCATCCGCCCTTGTACGGAGTACTGCTCTCATATCTGGGGGCTCAGGTTTCACCCTGCTTTTGGATAGGGTCGGCAAAAAGACTTATCAACTGTCCTGTTCTTTCTAGTTCACTTGACCCCATCTTTGCGGCGATGTTGGTGCTTTTTCTTTTCTATAGGTACCGTAGCGGAAAGTGCTCGAGGGAACTTTCCACCCCCGCGTGCCACCACCTTTAAGACGCCCTCGTAGCACAAGGGTGCTGTGTCGGCACATGAGTTTTGTGCTGATATTGGTAACCAGATTAGTTCGCTGCGGTGCCTCCTTCTTTCCTGCCACCTCTGTTTTGTGGAATTCCTTCCATCTTCTGTGTTTCCTACCAATTTAATCTCCTCACTTTAAAGCTCCGCGCGTCTGCTCATCTGCGTAGTTTGTTAGTTGAATTTTGCGTTATGTTTTTAAACACTCTCCTTGAATAATAGGGCATTGCCCGTGAGCGGGTGGTGATAACCGTAAAAAAAAATATATATATATATATATATATATATATATATGTATAGTCGTTATATATATATATATAGTATATATAAAGAGAATATATTAAGCATATATATATATATATATATATATATATTATATATATATATATGTTATACTTGTTATATATATTATATATATATATATATAGCAATATATATATATATATGCTATGCCATATATATATATATATATATATATATATATATAGCATAAATATATATATAGTTATTATGTTATATATATATATACATATATATATATATATATATATATGCACATATATTTATATCTGTTTCAAAATATTCTGATGAAAGATATATATATATATATTTGTATTTTTTAAAAACAATTTTTACAAACAAATTTATATATAAATAAAAAAGTTTAAAGCATAAAGCAAATATATATAAATATATATATATATATATATATGTGGTTGTTATATATATATATATATATATATATATATATATATATATATATATATATATATATATATATATATATATATATATATATATATATATATATATATATATATATATATATATATATATATATATATATATATATATATATATTCGTCCTTTGAGCTTAACACTAAGAGGGCGTAGGGTCCTGAGAGAATTTCTGCTGTGGTTCCTCAAAACTGTTTCGTCTCTGTCTATCTACTTCGACCTTCCCTTCCTGCAGGAAACGTGAGATCTCATTCAACCTCTGCTGAAAAAAAGGGGGATCCCTCTCAACCCTCACAAACTATGGTCCTATCGCTTTAACCTCCTCCGTCTATTCTTAATAGAATTATTTGGAAAGATCTCAATTCTTCAAATCTTATTTCTGATCTACTGGCGATTTTGCTTCCTTTCTCTCTGATTTATGGTCCTCTGTACTTCGTCGTCATTTAGGTGAATTTTTTTGCTGTCGCTCCAGACATACCTATAGAAAATCTTCGACAAAGTCTGGCACAAAGATCTGATTTCTAAATCTCTCTCCTTAGGAATTTATCCCTCTCTATGATTTCCTTTCGGACCGACCTATAACAGCAGTTGTAGAGGGCCACCGTTCATCCTTCAGATCTATAAATAGTGGTGTTCCTCAGGGTTCTGTCTTTACCCTAACTCTTTTTCTACCTTTCATTAATGATTTTCTCTTTATTACTTCTTCCCCTATCCACTCCACCTTTTAACCCTTCATTGCTCATTTCATTTTGAAATATGTCCAACCCAACAGCAAGTGGCTCAGGCTAGGGAGGTGATCTTAGAGCAACAAATCTCTGACCTTTCTCGAATTTCTAAATGGGACATTGATAACATGGTTGTCTCCAATGCCTCAAAAACTCAATTCCTTCATCTTACTACTCGACATAATCCTCCACACAATTATAACATCTTCGAAAAACTCAAACCTTCGTCTGTCCTTAATATTCTTGATGTTTCCTTTCTTGGTAACCTTAATTGAAAGGATCACATTATTTCCCTTTCTAAACAAGCTTCTTAGAGGTTGGTTGTTCTGAGGCGTTTTCAGAATGTCTTCACGCCACCCCTGTATGGAATGTGCCCCACACATCTAGGGTGGTCCCACTAACACAGCTCTCCTTGAAAAGGTGGAATCGAGGGATTTTTGTCTTATCAACTCTCCAGTTCTCACTAACTCTGTCCATCGAATTGTTGCCCTTCTTTCTTTATATATATATATATATATATATATATATATATATATATATATATATATATAGAGTATATATGTATATATAAAGTGACAATATATATATATATATATATATATATATATATATATATATATATATATATATATATATATATAGATATATATATATATATATATATATATATATATATATATATATATATATATATATATATATATATATATATATATAGTAATGAACACAATAAATGCAAATATGTTATAAGTGAGAACAAAGTAGAAGCAATATAATCCGTGTTCCGCAAGATGAGGCACGGTTTCTTATGTTCACCCTTTGGCCAGCGACCGTTCTCTTCCCAATGAAGCTCTTGCCTCTCCGTAAGGCTTTAGTCCCAATTTCAATCAGATTCAGAGGCAAACAAAGCAATTAAAGCGCGTCTCAAAACCCGTATTTAACGCTTTCGTCAAAACAAAAGCCAACTCGTACGCTCCGATATGAAAATTTCAACCGAAAAACCCGATTTATTAAAAGAAAGCAAAAGTAGAACAACAGAAAGGAACACAAACATCTTACGAGCGCGCTCACACTTGCCAGCCGCACACACAGCATGCCCCAACCATCTGGTATGTATTTTTTGAACAATATTACCAAAACATTTAAGAGACTTTAATGAAAATTTCAACGAAAAACCCATTAAAAGAGCAAGTCCGACATTGCCCAAACCCTTTCAAGAACTCATGAAACCAGGTAACAATTCCCCGTAAGGGCGGCAGTACTAACAATTGGGGAGCTGAGTTGGTAAGAAAAACAGCCAGGCTTTGGCTTTAAACTGTTTAGTGCATATGCAATGTAAATGCATTAATGGCCATTAATGCATTTGATGCAATATGCCATTTAACTGCATCATTGGCGCATTAATTGGGCATTAATTGCATTAATGCATTAATGGCTTTAATCTATTAATGGGCAATACCTCATAGTTATCAAGTATGAATAATGCGACTGGTTTATGAAAAAACATTATTGTTATTCTTACTTAAATCAGTTCGAAAAATATTTATTCATGTTAGTGACATTATTTTCGATAGTTTTTTTTTAATAATCTGGATGTGAGTTTATTTATATTAATTTTATATATTATTATAATTTATTATTATTATTATTTATTATTATATTATTATATTATTATTATTATTATATATTACCGCTTAAATTAAATATTATTATTATTAATATTTTATTCATTATTATTATTATTTTTATTATTATGTTTTTATATTATTTATTATTATATCATTATTACCTCTTAATCAGGTAGGGGGCTTGTAGGAATGTGATCCTGTCTTCGGCTATTCTTGATACAAAACCACTAAACAAACTGGATTTAGTACTACTATTAAATGGGCTGATATAAATTAAATGCCACTATTAACAATCTTACTCCTTACTTCTACTACTAAAACCTAGAACATACTACTACTTAACTAACTACCTACTACTACGTACTACTTACCACAACTACTCTAACAACTACTAACTACTACTATCTTAACTACTATACTACTAACTACCTAACTCACCACTGCAAGACCAAAGGGAAAACAATCCACTGAGAAAACATGAAACAAAAATATTGAACTATAAGTACCAAAAAAAAACTCAGAAAAGCCCAAAAAAAATATAAAAGACACCCAGACGTAAAACACATGCCACAACCCCATTACCACACGGTCGCCCGTTAGGGGGTGCATTATCCCGAGGTTTCATTCATTGGCGAAAGACATGATAGGGCCATGGAGTGTATTTTACCATTCACCACACCGGCAAAACACCCACCACCACACACACCGGGCCACACAACACAACACAATACCCAACACCAAGCCACAAACCACGCACACACACCCGCACACACCCACACACACGCAGAATCCAATCTCACACCAAACACACACACTCCTAAGATGTACATTTTATAAACCTAATAAATTAATTTTCAATATAGGTTCTTATAAACCGTTCTATACTTTCCAATTCATTATCCCTTCTAGAAGCAAAAGAACATTATATATTACAAATAACTCCCTGATTAAACTTTTTGGTTGTTTATAAATTTTTTTACCAATAAAGTACCAAGTTTACAAAAATGATTTTCTTAGGGATATTGTTTACTAAAAATTCACAAACCCACACACTCATAAGTACCCCCAACTAACTAACTACTAACTCATACTATACTACTGTACTTAGATCTCTCCTTACTCAGTGGCCACTAAACTACTCAAAACACACCTAACACTCACTACAAGAAATACCCACAGTATCCACCAACAAAAACCAAATTCCGTTCATCGAGCGGCCACCTTCCCCCCACTAGACCAGTCCATGGGAGGGACCGGTGGTTATTTCAACGGATGCTACAAGTCCCCAACAATAATCTATATATATATAATATATATATTTATATATTATATATATATTATATGTTATATATCATTAGTCAATTTTCTATAGGCAGATTGAATATTACATCAATTTTCGATTTCACATCATACCTTTATAACCTTAGGGGTAGTACACCCGTTATATTAGATGCTATTCGTAGCTGATTCAGGTGGCATGAGAGGCCTAGAATGCTGAAAAAAATGTGCACTCTCAGTCTAAATAGCACTCAACAAACTTGGTCGTAAATCATATATATAACTTATAATATATATTAATATATATATTAGTAACTTATATTCATACGAAACCTTCTTATGGGACTCTCACTTGTTTAAACATTCCATATTTTAGGGCCAAGTCAGTTAGTAAGTATCTAGAACTATAAGGCCATGAAAAATTGCACGTACTCCTACATGTTTACAGGGACATACTATTGATATTTTTTGAAAACCTAATGACTAATTTATTTTAAACAACAAAAGTTGTGATTCAACATGTGCATCACTACATTTTGATAGGTAGAGGTGGAAATATCATCATAAAGTTTTTAAAATTATATTATTATATTAATATCTATATAATAATTATTTTATTAATTTATTATGTATTATTCTCTAGTATGAAAATTCTTTTATATTATCTTTATACTGGACCCATTGTGTCGTCCCACCACGAAACAAAGGGCCAACCACAAAAGGGGCAAACCGTTACGTTCCTTCCGGGGGCAGATTATGAGACTGGGAACTCATTTCTGTGAATTGGTGGCCTTTACCAATATTCAAACTTTACTCTTTAAAAGCACCTACAATTAGGACTCTCCCAACGGCAACACTTTCCGACCAGGGCTGTTGTTTAAGACACCTAATTACGAACACCCACTTGGATTCCCGAAACAGCGGAGTCTGGTAGCTATATATTATATAATCTTTTACATTATTTACTATACTAGTTATATATAAAATAAAAGAATAATAATAATATAAATAAATAAAAATAATACTAATTTAATATAATTAATATAATACCATATATCTTATATAAATATAAATTACATCATAATATAATAATAAAAATAATAAATAAATATTAAAGAATATTAAAAATAACATTTACTTAAGAAAATTATTTAAATAATACTAAATATTTTTTGTAATTATCATAGATAAACATTGGTACAACGCACTAATTCCCCCATCCCCCATTATATCAACCAATATATAATTAGTTCTACTTATAAAAATTAATTTCTATTTCAAATGTACATATATAATAATGACACTGTACGAGGCACACACTCGATATTTTCGATGCCTCAACTTTTGATGCCTCACTTGATGCACATCAACTTTGATGTCATCCCCATGGCTATAATAAATGCCTACAGCATTGAATGCTCACTTGAAGGTTCATCTTGTGACTTCATCATCTTTTGTCTACGACGTTCATCTCTTTGGTTACCATCAATTTTGATGATTCGATCTTTGATGAAACTCACTTCTGAAATTACTACTATACTCCTTTATGTTCTAGGCCTTATGATCCCAATAAGCTTGACAAACCAGCACGCAGCAAGCCTCCTACCGCAAAGGATTGGAGGCCCTCTGCACCCACGCAAGTGGTTCGTAACCGTCTAGACCTCTCTCGCGTATGCGAACATGGAATAAATTATATAATACTATAAGTTCATCTCATTTTATTATCATGCTTAAGCTTTTTATATATAAAAAGGCATTTATTCATGGTAACTATCAAAGCTAGTAACTCAGTGACAGACTCAATTACTCTGTTAACACATTAATCATTTTTAATTATACATTATTTTTACTCTAATAGTATTTACCTTAAATAACTTATATTTAATTTATTTTATACAATTTGTATAGAGAAATTATTGTATCGTATAAGCAACTGATATAAAAATAACGCATGTAGTTGCCCTCGATCCATATATAACATTTTATATATTACTCAACTTGTACGCAATATCAAAACATTGATTACTTTTACATACTACCCCCTACAAGCAGTATACATCCAGTAAACTCCACATAAACGGTGCTCATACCTACCACCTCAAGGCTGGGGTTTATCAGTATGCTTTATGTTTTAACTCCTTTACTGCTTATAACTCATAGTTTTTATAATCGTTTGTTACTTCTAAACCTCAGTTTTACTGCTTATAACTCATAATGTTATTATGCTTTTGAAACTCATATCTTTATTCTTTTCCTAATTAAACAATTAACTTACCTTAAAGCCAGTAAATCAGTAAATCAAGAGAGGTGTGACCTGAACAGCCTAGACTGGGGGAGTTATGTATTGCTCTTATGTGGGTTTTGACTGCTTAGCTTACTGCTTAAATCATGTTTACTGCTATTAACATCATATTTGTTGGTTTTACTTGCTTTAACTCACATATTCATTAACATTACATACCTTAAAAGCAGTAAATCAGTAAATCCAATAGAGGTGTGACCCTAACACCAAGGTGGGGGGGGCGTAGTAGTATGCTTATTTGATCTTTACTGCATTTACGCCTTTTAACTCATGCTATACTGCTTTAACTTTTCATGCCTTTACTGACTTTAACTTTCTGCCTTTACTGCTTTAAACTCATGTTTTACTGCTTTTATCTTTCTGCTCTTTAATGCTTTTTAATCTTTCTGCCTTTATCTGGCGTTGTAACTTTCTGCGGTTGACTGTTTTAACTTTACTGCTTTTACTGTCTTTAATCTCATATTTATATGTTTATTTATACAGTTTATGTTGCATTTACTCTTTGTATTTAATACTATTGTTATATTATTTATATTATTTTTATTATTTTATATTATTTTTATTATTTTATTATTTTATTTTTAGTTATTTTTATTATTACTTAGTGTTATTTACTCATGCCTATTGTTATTATTATTTAGGACACACATACACACACAACAACACACACACAAGCACCACACGACACACAGGCACGACATCTACAGAGCAACGAAGAGCAACACTTACACTTATACAGCACATGTCAACTATGACACCTTATACCACATTCACTATGACACTTACAGTTTACCCATAGACACTTACATGTACACTTATACACACATGTAGGTGCATCACACATCACACCACACACACACACACACACAACTTAAATAACTTATACCACATATCGACTGTTTATTGGTATACGTCAAATTACTTACGATGTGCACTCATAACAGCTTACATTTGTCCATAGAACACTTACTATCTATCTTCACGACTTTGAAGCACTGCAGCAACACAATTCTTTACAGCTGACAAAGATTTACTACACGTCACACAGATTTACTTCACACGTCACAACCCAGTATTTACTTTACACACAACAGATTTTACTTTAACTTGCACACAGATATTACACACCACAAGTGAAATATTGACACACACACCAACACACACACACCCACACCACACCAACACACACACACACACACATCACACCCACGCACACTCACACTACACATATAAACGACTATAATTTAGATTAAAGACAATGTAATCAAAATCAAGAAGACAGCGTACCGCTACAATTTCATTAAATTCAACTACTCATGATCAGCGAATCGCACAGGACGCCTGAAAATTGGTAAGTTCAAAGTTTTTCTTTTATAAATTTCCACCTATTAATACAATCAAACACTTACATCCTATTCCTAGACAATAAGACATTTATTACTACACTGTCGAAGTACTTTTTGTTTATAAATTTTTAATCCTATCAAGTTTTAATCATACTCAAATTTTATGAAAATTTTATTTAAAACATATACTTTTACGTACCTTAAGCACTCTCTAATCCATGCGTTAAATTCAGTTAATGGTCGAAGCACCCCACGCCACCTCTCGCTGCCGTACACCAAGGCTACTGCCACGTTTTGCATCTGATCTCTGACAGCATGTGCTTCTGCTTTACGATCCATACTCTTGCAAGCACCCCATTCTTCGCGCTGAATTCAGTTAGGTATAAAAGAATAAACAAACATGTTATATACTTTCGTCCTTCCTGCCTGTCTAACATAACGACTCGTTATTTTTTATTTAACACAATATTACTCTAATTAAAGTTTTTATTAGATAAATAAAGTTTTAACTTCACTCTTGATCATTATTATATTTATTCAATACCGATCGGCGCCTCGTCTACACATACCAATATTCTTAAGTTATTTCAAAGGAGTTCTTTCTATAATAATTTGGCGGTTTCTTGTTATTCACATTATTTCATTATCGTATCTATGGAGTACTTATTTATTTTGTATCAACATTCTCTGATCACAGAAAAAAAAAACACAATCTACCCGCAATCACTTAAAAGATTCTCGAATACGTGACCTGACGTTCTCGTCATGATAATATGTGTGGTGAAAAGTATCTACCCTTTACGGTTCTAAATTTAGGTAGATACTCAATACCACTTTTTTTGTGTAACCCGGGATCGATTGCTTTCAAGCTATATGCCTTTCAGTCAACGACTTATATATTCTCAAACTGAACACCTTTTGTCTATTTAAAATGCTTCTCTGCTGTCGTCAAATACTGCCTTAGCAGTATTAGGCCTAACATTTTTTAGGCTCCTATAACTTCATCGAGTCCGAATATAATCCTTAGTATCGTTGTTTTCAGTCCAGTCGAGTGGTTCCCCCTACTATTTCAAATCCCTAGCTGGCCTAAATACCAGGGTCAAAGAATAGCGTCTAATATATGACCTCGTATATAAGACACTGTAAGGACAGGTATAGTGAGTACGTATTCATTGTAGCGAGGAAATACTATTTCCACAAGCACCTCAACGAACAGGAAACATCTGGATCGGTAAAGTCCTTAATTAAGGCAGGTACAAAAGGAAATGTGGTCTCTTCCATCATTCAGTGATTGGTCGCCGTGCTTGCAGTTAATCCTTATTATCTCTATTAAGTTGACCTCGTATGTGTGCAATTATGGCTTCGATGTGTAATGTCCTATTTTATCCGTTCTTTTGATTAATTAAGCTTTGGTACTCTTATTAAACTTGTATTGAGCCATCAGTGCTGTGTTTTATTATCTTTTAAAGCACCCAAAAAAACTCCCTTTTAAAATCATAGTCATTATAGCTGTTAAGCGGTGCACAAGTTACCTGATTTGTCCTATTTTATTAAAGTGTTTTATTTTATTTATCAAGTGTATATCATATTATAATACAAATACTTACTAACTTTATTATAATTATTAATCATTCACTCAATAATTATTGATAATCCTTATGAACACTCAAATCCATTTTACTAACACCGAGGTGGTCTCACCCCAGTGAATCCACCGCCAAAGGCAGCCAACACGGCATCGCTGGTGTGCGTCCGGCCGCGTCCCCGCCCTTTCGGCGTGCGCCCGCACGCCCGCCCGCCCGTCGCGTTCCCGCCCCGCCGCGTTGCGCCGCAGGCGCAATATTCCCCGCGCGAATTATTATTTAGAACAAACACATACACACACACACACACATACTACACACACACACACTTAACAAAAATGCTGTGATAGATTTTATATTAAAATCATTTTTATTTTGATTATTTATACAGTGCCTTATGATACCGTTGCCTTCGTCGTTGTATTTAATTATTGTGATGACACTAACAGCAGATACAACAATTAACACCACACGCTACACATACACTGAACATATACTTATCATACACTACAACATCGCACTCACTCCACATTACAATCTTAATAGACGAATAATTATATAAAAATCTTTTAATTTAGTTTATCCACTTAGTACTTAGAGCTGTTAATTTTATTTTCGAATATGTTATTATTTATTGAAGGAAGGCAATTAGCACCCACCAACAGACCACACACACCAACACACACACACACACACACACACACGACCGACACCATACCACACTTACACATTACCACGCACCCACCATCGATAATCTTCTGATACTCCTTCACTCTTAACTGCCTCAGGATATATTGTACCTGCAACTTTGAGTGTGTGGTCTTCAGTTTTGAATCGCCTCACTTTGATAGTCGCTCAGTTTTTGAGGTTAAGCTCTCAACTTTGATGTCTCAGCTTTTGTTGCCTCAACTTTTGTAACCTCTAGCGTTTGATGCCTCAGCTATTGATGCGCCTCAACTTTAATAACTTAGAGCTTATGGTACCTCAGCTTGAGTGGTTCATCTTTTAGATGAACTCATTCTTTGCCTGGCTGTTCATCTTATGATACCACCTATATTGATATGATATTCAGCTTTTAAGCACGCTCTACATTTACCATTATGACACTTATCATTACACTGCTCATATCCCCACTCTACATCATCCATAACACTATCATCTCTTCACTTACACTACGAGATAACGAGCAGTAACACATAGAGGACAACTATAGCGTTGCGGCTTATGACACTTACACACCTCGTCTACACACTAATTTATTAATTTCTATATATATATTATAATATATATATATATTACTGTATATTATATTTAATATATATATATTATATATTACATATATATTACTATATACATATAGTTATATAATATATATAATATACTACCACCCGTGTCATTTATAGACATTAGTATATCATTTTCTATCTCGCAGCAGGTGAGTCATAAGTGAATTTGCGCCTGCGGCGACACGCGGCCGGAGGGTTACGCGGAGTAATTATTGCGCCTGCGGGCGCACCCGCGCGGCGAGCGGGAACGCGGAAATATTGCGTGTGCGGGCGCACGCACGCGGCGGGCGGGGGACGCGGCGGGACGCACCGCAGCTCGGGGTGCGGGTTTGGCTGCTTCATGCCTTGCCGAATTTATTGTCAATGATACATATTACTGGGGGGCTCTCATGCATTGCAGGCCCGCGATGGTGGTTAGCTTTTTGAACATAGTTGAATTAATTATTACCTATCTTCTAGTGAATAATATGTGTTTTTTTCTATTCCTACAACTTGTATTAGTATCTTATTATAAATCTGATTATCACACTTAGAGTAAAAATAAATACACTTTCCTTTTCAAATCCAAGCAAAAATCATGCCATCAAATCTTTGTTGCATGCCGCTTAATCTCAACTCAGCTTGCGGGATAAGATGATCTATTTGTTTTTCTTTATTATCGAGTTCTTGGCTCGCCCGCCGGTCTAACATAGATAATAAACACTCACCCCTCGTCAAGTACAGGCTTTATCAAGAACAAAGTTAATTTGTCCCACAAATAATAGACCGATATAGAAATTAATGTCTCTCGACCAACTCCAAGCATACGGCAGGTCATATAGAGATAAGCGCACCATTACCCCCACGACTTACATCACCAAGTTAAAGGAAAACATTCCTTTTTTACTGCGCTCTCTATAAGGTACTGTACCGATCGACCCCAGCATTTGTCTCGCTTGTGGAAATTAATTTATAAAAATAAAATAAATAACCAATGATTCATTGTCTATTACGGCGAGAAATACCTTTTAATGACCCTGGTCAGCTGAGATAAAATAGGTGCTCCGTCTACCAAAAAGGATTATACAAAATTTTAGGCCTAAATTTTAGGCCTAAATTTAGGCCTAAGGCATCGTTCATTTTAACATGAAATAGGTCAGTTGAAAATATATTTTGACCCTGGAATTCAGGCTTAGAATTCGCCCCGGTTACCCCAAAAAGGGATCTATTTCCTTAAATTTTAGACCTAAGTAGTTATGTCAGAGACACATTTTTTACACAGAGACGTAGGTCAGTTTTCGTATCTGTAGGGTGCGGGCCTATTGTGTTTTCTTCGTGATGGATGTCATTTGTACATAGATAATATAATAATATTAAATAAAAAACCTCCGAATTATAACTAAAGACTTTGTATATCGGTTTTAAAAAAACTTAGATTGAATACTATAAACACAAGAATGTAATAATTGTTATTTTTAAATAAGAAAACGTAGGCCTTCCAGATTTTTTAAAACATGTTTATTGTAGCCAAGAAGAACTTATTTGTTTATTTTTATACTTATTACATGGGCACTTAAAGATGCATGTTAAAGCATAAGTGCATGAGAAATCAAAACGTGGCATACGGCTTTTGGTGTAGAGGCGATGTGGCTGGGGGTTGTTTCTTTGCACCTTACTGATTACTGATTTATTGCTAACCTGGTAAGTTTCATTCATAATTTGGTTTTTAATGATATAGTTTCATAAATAATTTTATTAAAAGTGGTATGGTTTAAAAGAACTTCGGATACGTTACAAAATAATTTAAATGCAAAAATTATTACAAGTGAATAAATGAATCTTTTGTTCGCAAAGATGAATGGTTTGATTATTATCAGAAGTTTTTTCATAAGCAACTTTGAAATAATTTTAGTTGTATTGAGGTCATGAGTTAAAATTACTTGCAGTTTTAATTTAAACATAAAATGTTTAATAAATTATACGTTTATAGATGTGTTAAGTGTGTTGCGTGGCGTAGTGTTTGTAGTGTGTAATTTAGTGTAGTGTGGAGTCTGCGCATCCGTGGCGCTCTGTTGTGTCTGTGTAAATCTGTGTGCAAAGTGCTAAGTAAATCTGCCGCAATTCAACGGTGGTGTGAAATAGTGAAATCGGGAGGGCCGTGTTCTAGTTGTGAGTTTAAACGTAAATCTGTGTGAGTTGTAAAGTCAAATCTGTCAGATAGTAAGTCAAAATCTGTGGAGTGTTGCTGAGTCTGTAAGTTGTAAATGTACTCGTGGTCTTTTTATGCGACAAATGTTTTAAAGTTGTCATAGTGAACTGTTGGTCTACCAGTGTGTGATAAGTGCAATGTGTTGTGATGAAGGGGTGAGGTTGTGTGTGTGGGGTGTGGTGTGTGGACCACATGTGTAATAAGTTAAGTTGGAGTGTCTGGGGGTAAATGTAAGTGTCATAGTGAATGTGGTTTATAAGTGTCATAGTGAATGTGTGGCCTATAAGTGTAAGTGTATTGTGTGTGGGGTGGTGTTGTGTGGTGTGCTGCTGTGTGGGTGGTGCCTAAAGTGTGTAGTCTGTGTGTGTCAGTGTGTGTGTGTAGTGTGGGGTGGTGTGTGTGTCGTTCTAAATTATAATTTACAGATAATCTAAAGGAGAATAAGAAGAGTAAACAGATATTAATTAAAAATAATAAAAAATTTTAAAACAATAGATAAAATAATAAAAATGAATGTAATAAAAATAAAAATAAAAGATTAGATAAAATATAAATTTAAAAGTAAGTGTAACAAAATAAAATAACATAATGTTAATTAATTATGATTAACAATTAAAACAGGGGAAAAGTTAAAACCAGTAAAAAGCAGAAAGTTAAAGCAGTAATCAGGCAGAAAGTTATAAAGCCCAGTCAGTTTAAGCAGGAAAGTTAAAAGCCCAGTAAAACGATGAGTTTAAAGCGTAAAGCCCGAAAGTAAAAAGCACGTAAAGCCAGAAAGGGTTTAAAGGCAGGTTAAAACATGAGTTTAAAGCAGTTAAAGCCCAGATAAAAACAAAGAAGTACTAAATCCCCCCCCCTTGGTGTTAGGTTCACACCTTCTAATTGATTTCTGATTTACTGTTATTTTCTACTTTAAGGTATGTATATGGTTAATGAAATATTGGTGAGTTTAAAAGGCCAAGGTAAAAAATTAATGAGAGCTTAAAGCCCCAGTAAAACAATTGAGGGTTTAAAGCCCAGTTAAAACATGAATTCAAGCAGGGATTTTTTTTTTAAAGGCAGTTAAAAACAAAAGGCGCATAACTAATCCCCCTTTTCATAGCAAATAATCCTCTAATTAGATTTTAATGATTTATGCTTTAAGGGTATGTTATGTTAATGAAATATGTTGCCGTTTTTTAAAAGGCCCCAGCTAAAAACATCTTGACGGTTTTAATAGCAGTAAAACAGAGTAAAGCAGTAAAAACATGGAGTTTAAAGCCCAGGGGTAAAGTCAGGTAAAACCCAAGAAGTCTCATACTAATCCCCCCCTAGTGTGTCTACCAGTACACCTTTATTGATTTAGCTGATTTAATCTGCTTTTTAGGGTATGTTAATGTTAATGTTTTTATAAAATTTCGTACAGTTTGTAGCTAATAAATGTTTATATATCACGGCACTCTTCGGTTTTTTCGTTCTTACATTTACAAATTGTTACGCAAGTTATCATTATGAATAAGTATTACAGTAAAAAGTAAGGGCAGTTAAATAAGGTGAATTAAAATATTAATGGTGGTTATTATAGGTCTGTAACTGAGTCTAACAGCTTTTAGGATTCCCGCCGAAAATGCTCTTCTAAATAAAAAAAATGGCTTAGCTTGAAATAAAAAAACGAATACATAGTTAGTTTGGATATTTTTCATTCGCCGCCGGCGCGGTCGCACCTGCGGGGCTGCCGGGGCTCATCCCTTTGCGGGGTAGGGGGCTTGCTTGCCGGACCTGGTTGGGCAGCCTTTTCATGCACCTAGGAGCGTAGACAGAACGCATGAGTCATCAAAGGTGATGTTCATCAAGATGAATCATTCAAAATAGATAGGTATCAACAGATGACGTCATCGAAGAATGAGTCACTGCTCAAAGAATTGACCCTTTTTCAAAGTGGGCATCCAATGCCTGAGGGGCCATATTCATGCTTGGGCACAAATTTGAGCCATCAAAGTTGAGGCATCAAAAGTTGAGGCATTCCAAAAAATCGAGTGTGAGAGTTTTGGGGCTGTGCACTGTATCTGGCGAATGCAGCTTTGGTTCAGCTGTCAGGTGTGGTACTCATCGTTTTGATTGTAAGTCGTCATTAGCCGTGTATAAAGTGTCGTATTTCAAGTGAATTGTGTGATATAATAGGTGTTTCGCTGGGATGGTGGTGGTATAAGTGGTTAGAATAAGACTCACATCACGTAGCTAGGGAAGCTTTCTTAGCAACGCATCTGTAAATATACCACCATTTCCGATTCCTTACATTTACCTTATAACCTAGGGGTTAGACACCATTATTGAGGGCTATCTCGGTGATCAGGGAGAGTGCTAGAAAAGGGTCTCTTTGGAAACAAAGTAGGACAACTCAGTTGGCACTACTGGTTGGCCACTCACTTCGCCACTATGTCGGCAGCTCCACTTTTGGGCACTTATTGGCCACTCATTTGGCACTCGATGGCACTTCATTAGCATCTCCATCTTGGTCACTCAGCTGGCGCACCAGTCACCTTGGCAACTCATTAGCGTTAATTAAACTCATTAAGAACAACCTATAGAACATTCACTAATGTATTCTCTTCACTCGGCCGGATAGGTTAATGTACATCAATAAGGCCCGATGCAGTTTAGCGTGGGCTCAAAATTGACCCATGGTATAACTGTGCCAAAGTCAAAGGGGGCTAAATATCGTGGTTCGAAAACAACGGGGTATAAGACGACCAAAAAAATAGCGCGCTAAGCCCTAAAGGAGCACCAAAAATTCCGGTGGGCGCAATCTTGACCATGTTATATGTAAGGTTAAGGTCGAAATATCATGGTCAAAACCATGGTCAAACAATCAAAAAATAGGGCTAAAGCCCCTAAGAAGAATCAAAATTACCTTTGGGATCTCTCTCAAGAATTCGACCCTATGGATGTATCAAATAAGGGTTTGATCCTGAAAATTAGGGTGGGTCAAATTGACCCATGGAAGACCAATTTAGTCGTGCCAAAAATTACCGTGGGGTCAAAATGACTCCATTGGTATCTCGCACAAGTGGGTCAAACAAGTAAATGACATCAAAAAAATAGGGCATAATGGGCCCGTAGAGAGTGAAGGATCAAAATTTACCGTGCGTCAAAAAATGGAGTCCTCATCAATCCCTTTCCGCGAAAAAAAAATAGGGGGGTGCGCGCTGAAGAAATACGGGGGGTTAATACGTACAACGGGGTTGCAAAGCGCAATCGTTTGGCGCAACCCTTCTTGCGAAGGGTGGCAAACAAATTTCAGTAGCAAAAATTACCGTGGGCAAAAAACCCTACGGTCGAAAATAATTGGACCATCAAAATAGGGCGGCTGGTAATACGTACTAATACGGTTTTTGCTTGACGCAACCCGTTTGGCGAACCTTCTTCCGACTATGGTGGTTTGCAAAATTTAGGTTGCCGAAAAAATTTGGGCGGTTGGCCCCGCGATATAATTCAGGTGGTTTGTGCCGAGAAGAAATGTAGGGTTTCTAGACATAATAAGGGTACATTAAGAGGTTCTTCAAAAAATTAGGGTTCTCAAAAAATTAGGGAATTCTCAAAGGAAAATGGACTTCCCCTAATACAAGGACAATGGTTACGCCCGCAAAAATTTCATGGGGTCCATAAATTTGCCCCATTCGTCGAGACAAAGGGTATGTTTTCACTGAAAAAAACGCGTAAAAGGGCCCCAAAATGGTCAAGCTAGCGTATAAATTTCAGAGGCTTCCAATAAAAATAATGGGATCAAGGATGGCAGGTAAAATAATTCCTGAGCCTCAAAAAAGAGTAATAATGGATGAGTGGCGGGATAAAAAAGATCGGTTATATACAGATAATTTGAATGGAAGTGATAAAAAACAGATCGCTGTATGTATACAATAATCAATTTTTAACCAAGTAGAGTAATTTATTTTTTTTTTGTGGCTCCTATACTCCTGGGTTAAAGGTATTTGGTAGGGAGGCATACGAGGAAAAACACAAGGAGGCGGAATATAAGAATCTGAAGAATGGTGAAATGGAAAGGCCAAATATAAGAGCAGTTAATAGCAAAAGTATATGTAGAGGTGATGTTTGAAAATAGAAACTTATTACAAGAATACAAAGAACCAGTAATATAGATGGATAAAATATGAAACAGAGAAGTAGTGAAAATGAAGAGTATAAATGGATAAAGGCCCAGTCCTAAAGAAGGTGAGAGTTTGGATAGTAAATTATGGAAGAATAGATGATGGCTAAAAGGCAAGAGTGAATTATTTTTATGTATCTGACAAAAACGTAAAAAGATCCAAAGATGGTATAAGTGATAATTAATGTCTATATATTTAAGAGGCATTAAGCCAAAACTTTCTGCGATAAATTTTAGTTGAGCGATCAAATTAAGTTTTATCAACAGGGTGACGATAAACAAGGCAATTATAGCCTTTTAGAGGTAACTTGTTAAAAATGTGAATGAGCAGAGTGTCGGTGTGAATGGAAAGAATGAGGAGAAGTTAGATTATGAGTTAGACGGGAGGAGACGTATTAGTGATGAGAGTGGAGAGGGTAGGATCATTTGTGCGAAGAGTTGGTAAGGTTTGACTCTTGATGAACAAGAATGATTGGGTGATTTTGTATGGATGCGCAAATATATACCATAGACTAACAAAAAGATGGGAACGCGTAGAGAAAAATTCATGATAAGAATTTTTGAAAATTTGTATCTCAATCAGTTGTTTGGAACCGAGAGCCGACCAAGACTTAGAGCTGTACCAGTGACGGGTGGGAGAGATAAGTCCAATCATAGTTTCCCCAAATAGATATAAAAGGAAAAAAGAAACAGCAGGCGTACAAAAGGCTTCTAGACGATTTGACAAACACTTTGGCATAAAGAGAATATACTAGGAGAAAACACTGAGGTAATTTGGCCCCTATAGTAGAGCCCAGACTGGTGGTGGTAAGGAAGCAGCCACTGGACATATAGAAAGAACGAGAACCACGACAGGCTTATCCTCCTCTGTTTCACCCATTGAGAACTTACAGTTAGAACAATAGGCTTTTATGCGGGCAATATTAATCAAAGACGAGACATAATGTGCTTTCATGATTGTTCCAACGTAAAAAGCTTGATTCAGTGACAGTAAGGGTACCCAATCCAGCCTAATGGAAGAAAGACTTATTAAGAGAGAGGAGCAGGTATAAAGATTGAATCTAAATATATATTATAAGATGTTAGATATAATAGTATATAATATTTAGTGTGGTAGTGATATTAACGTATTAAATTAAGTAGACTTGAAATGAGTATAGAATATACTAGAATCGACTAGCAAGAAAGTGAGAGATAGAGACGATGATTGACTTAGGTACGCAATGCTTATCTCTGATGTGATGAGAAGAAGATATCTAGGTGACTAGGTTGACGCGCCAGAGATGGAACACGCAGACAGAGATCGAATGCCGCAGGATAGATACGATTATCAACAATAATAGGATAGCATCGAGTTACTCGAGATATGCACGGTATAGAGACGTAGTAGAGGATAGACTGAGCAGCACAGGAGAAGAGGATGAGGAGGAGAGATTGAGGAGTCGTAAACGAGAGAGATTCATGTGGCAGAGAAGAGACTAGGCATAGATCGCCTAGTGGATACAAAATGTTTGGAAGTTCTTAAAAGGACGCACTGCGAGAGTTTTGAGACCTATTAAGCAACCTTAATAAATTTCAATGCTAAGCCGGAACATCCAGATTACCTGACGTTAACTTAACGATATGGTTTTTAGGCTTGAGCAACTGGGACCGCTCTACATCACTAGGCATAAAGGCGGTGGTTCTGCTCAACCCGCAACGATTTCGTCCGTTCTCGGTAGTCACTATCTGGATCTGCTAGTGGGTAAAAGAAGGCTTTGAGAGAGGGATACGTGCTTTATCGAGGCATGATTAGAAGATCTGACTATTCTGGCATACTGCGCAGATGATCTGCGCAAAATTGCTCGCTGGACGCCGGAAGAGGAAGATCGTTAGGTACTTGAGAGAGAGCTGGATTAATCAATTGTTTTAGTGCTGTCTCATAGGCTTACATGAGAGGCCCGGCTCGTGAAATTAAGTGACTGTGATGGACACACTACAAAAGGCACTGGAGCTCACCTGGTTATTAGTACGTTAGTGAGGGGGAGAGAGGAGAAAGCGGGAGAGCTGAAGTAGTATTGTTGATGTTGTAGAGCAGAACTGTTGATGATATTAGATTGGTGGAGATAATTGTCAAATACTAAGTGGAGGTATATCTGGAAAGTAGGAGGAGGGAAGGATGATTACATGCGTAGTAACTAGAGTGAATCAGTTCAGTATGGGGAAGCTTTAGAAGGAGCAGTGGGCGTACCATACATGAAAGATAGACAACATGAGTATGGCGACGGTGAACAGGTCATTTGATAATATCAGGACGAGATGTTTAACCCCACCGATTCTGACTGATGATGGTCAGAGAAATGTAGTATCGACCACATAGACTTAGGATGATAGGTGAGAATACAGTCGGCAGAGATGTAGGTTATTTAAGACAGTGGTATAGGATTGCTGGAAGACTTAGGAAGAGACTGAGCAAAAGACAATCCGCTTAAAAAGTAATAAGAGAGGGTTGGATATGAAGGCTATATTAAATAAGGTGGATAGGGGTAGGCAGATTGAGGATGCTCCGTCGGTGTACAACTTTGGACACGCGCGATGGATGCGAATGGCGAGAGGAGATGGCAATGAGGAGAGATGCAGTAGTGGCAAGACAGGTTAGGCGGGCTAAGGATCATTGAGGAAGTAACAATAGGAAGTACTGCGACGTCGATGCTGCGAGAGGAGAACGGAGGGATGTCTGGAGGACTAGAGGAGAGTGTGGAGAAGAGCTTCTGGAGAGCCCCTTTGACAGTGCTCTTGACCTTCCTGGAGCTTGCTGTAGAAGTTGTATCAATTCTCATATTATACTATCATATAGGGTACATATTATATAGTATAGTATATATATAGTAATAATAGTATATATATAGTATTATAATATTAATAGGTGATAGTATGATTATATTCTTATTCCCCTTACTCTTATATAATTATACTATATTGTTATTTTACTTTAAAGTTAGTAATATAATTAGTAATTATATTCAGTATTTATAGTATAATATATACTTATTATATATTACTATTATTAATATATATATATATCTATATAATATGATTATACTATACTACTCTATAGAGTTACTAACTATATTATATAGTTATACTATATATATATATAGTGAGTAGTTAGTATAGTATATATATTATATATATGGTCATATATTTTATAATATAGGTATATTCAAATTTGAACATCCGATTGGTTCTATTTTGAGTCATCTTGGTTTGCCAGATTCTCTATGCTCAGCAGTTTGATTCAACAAGAAAACATTAACTCGCCCATTATAGTGGGATCCAAGAATCTTCTCGTAATATATTCGAAGTTCACTGTAACAGCCAACCTTCTTTGAACCATTTCAAAGGGCTTTATCAATAGGTTTCGGATAGTTTTCTCAATTCTGGGCCATATTATGCAATGAACTAAACTAGCAATTATTAGTTGCCTGTGTCAAATCCAAGCATGGCTCAAAGGTTAAAGTGGCTTATCAACTTCGCACTCTAACACAGCGGGTGGCATCAAAACTTTTAGCTTGC
>JABUQX010045872.1:0-14999 GCA_015478945.1 Trachelipus rathkii
AAGAGAGGAGAGAATAATTAACTACCCAATTGAGGTTGGAGAAAATTATTTTGACTTGCAATTTCTATATTTTTGTTTCCATTTCAGTTATATATGTTTGACCAACCAAGAAGATGCATGACAGAGGAGATAGACGAGAGGAGTATAACCGAGGTATCAGCTTTGATGTTTAACAACTATATTTTTTCATTTTTTAGTCTGATAAATTTCTATAAATTATACCATTTTCCTCTAATGCTTATAAGAATATGATTGATTAGCCAGGGAATATACTCCTTAGATATATATGTTTATGTATATACCCATTCCAGTGTCACGCCATGAGATAAGTATAGCTTATATATATGTCATGGATGCAACATTAGAGGATGTGATTTAATTCTGTTAGAAGGTAATAAACCATGGCTACTAGAAAAACTGACATCTAACTTATCTATTTGTGTCTTATTATATGGAGGTTTTCTTTGTATTTTGTGTGTACCACTTTTCCACTGGCCACTAAGGAGAATTCGAGAGCACCTACCATATCGCAACAAGGATAAGAATAAGTTTACAGCTCCCTTATGCCTTGATATGGAGCACATACTTTTGGAGAGGTGTTGTTTGTGCACGAGATTATGGATATTTATGGAGTAAGATAGTTGTTTGTCAAAGCATTCTTATATGTCCCTATTACTAGTCGTACTAAAGACCATAATTCAGAATTAAATTGCATACATTAGCAGCAAAAGGCAATAAAATATATAGTATTATATTTAAATTCTTCCAAAAAATAATCAATCAAAATATAATAATAGAAAGTCAAGATTCATGCTTAAGTGTCGAAGTTTGTAAATAAATAAGTCACTTGTTAATATAGTAAATAAGGCTACCGTATCGTGTGTGTTTTATGCGATAATGTTAAAAAATAAATAAATACATTATTTAAGGTAAAATACTTATATATGGTGGGCTTTAAGAAACTAATTAATTGTTGATAATAATTAATTATTTATTGTGTATAGTGTAGTATATATGTATATATATATATTTATTAGTATATATAATTGTAATAAATAACTTTAAATTCCTCATTTATGTATAAAATAAGTTTATCATCATGTATGATGTGTAAATAGTGAAAACGCTTTGGTGTGTGTACGTTAGTGTACATATTGAATAAAGATATTAGGTTCTTAATCTAAAAAGAGAAAATTCATGTATAAATTTAAGGAGTATAATGAAAAGATCTGTTAGTTAGAATTTTAAAATATAAAGAAAATCGGTAACAATGTGCTTTTATCTGATTGGATCTATATGTTATTTTCTTATTAATACAGTTTGAAGGACAGATAAATTACGAAAAAAGCCACTATTTTAAGTAATAAAAATACACAGAAAGTGGAATACACTACTATGAACGTCACGAATGGCAACTACAAACATGGCGGACGTCGGATACGGCAAGGCAGTTCCATCATGCTTAATCCCAGAAGTCGATTGCCGATATACTAACACATCTATTCCGTTATATTGTGTTAGTTTATTAGAGATTAGTGATGCTTAAACTTTGTTATGTTTAATTGATACATTCTGACATCAATACGAATATCGATTACTATAACCGGATTGATATCTACCTTAATTTTGGATTTCCAAGGACGTGTTAGAAATATTTTGTTTAAAACAATTATATTCATGAGAAAATAGTTGTTTGAGTTCATTCTTTAGTACAATTGAAGAATTTGGTTATTATTGTTATATAATTTTAAGTATGACTTGAGATTCGTTCGTATCTGCTTTTGAGTACACCATAGTTCTTGAAGCACAAACTACCTTCCCCATCTTTATCTGGATTTCCACCTCCCACTTTCCCTGATTTTTTAAATTATAAGATGCTAATTTTTTTTTTTTTTTTTAAAGCTGCAATTATTTGAAAGGATTTAAAGGTAATATGAATTTTTAAAATCTACAATAAATATAATATTATTATCTTAGTTTAGTATTTGCGCTGGCAGTTGATTTTGATTTCAGCTTTTGCAGTGGCAGTCAGCGTCAATAACAGAATTATTTAGTTATTAGTAATTTGAGAAATGCACACTGTGCTTTGGCATTTATTGTCCAAAAATATTATTGTCTTAGTATCTAGCGTCAAACTTGTTTATGACGCGGAAAAAGAGAAATAATTATTAATATATTACTTATAAATCATATTATTTTCTATGGTATTCCTTTAGTTATATTAAAGTAATAAATAAAAGTATTTTAAAAAGTTTTAAAAGTTTATTGGATTTTTTTTAAAAGAAATTTGCATTAAAACTTTGAAAAAATATGAAGCTTTTGTTGCTCGAATAGTTACCTCCTTGGTTTTTTAGTTGAGCTTCATTTTATTTGAGGATTTTTTGGTCATTACTAATCTAAATTGATAACGGAAGAAAATTCCATGTGTTGTTGACAACGAGACGGCGGTAACCCCTTTTGATTAAAAAGCCAGGCCAGCACCGCCATTGACTTTTTAACATATTCAGAACAGACAATCAGCAATTTTTGGGAAAATGACAGTATGACTTATAAGCACATTTAACCTGTTCGGAATTGTTTGAACTAGTTAAGGTTGATTAAGATTTTACTCATCTTACTTGAAAAATTAAATACTTTGATTACTATATTTCTTGTATGGAGAAAACTTGTTTTTCAAATAAGATAATTCAATGTTAATTCAACGATATTTTTTAATTCTGTAGAAAAATCATTATAGAAGTACTTATGGACTTGACCAGATATTTAATTGAAGACTTTGATTACATATTAGAACTTGGATAGGAATTCTCAATTGATGAATGCGTGGAAATATTACTAAAACTTGTGACTTTGTCTAATCGAAGAAAAATTTAAGTTTACCAGTAAAACCTTTGAAAGCATCACTCGATCTATAAATCAAGACTGAAATAAAGAAATTACACGTGCTTAAGTTTATACATGCATTGAATTTTACATGACTTCAACCTTTGAATAGTAAAATAATAAGGAACTTCCTAGTTTTCAAAATTAGAACATAGCACTTAGTGTACTATACGAAAAATTCAAAGCTTTTATATTCAGTGACAATTTAATTACTAGATTTATGATCACTTGGGTTTCGACTATTATAGAGAAGTTAGGAACTACACGATCTTTTCTGAAAGTATGAAATATATTAACGATCTTATGAGAAGTAAGGACTAACACGAACTATATCACTCGAAAATAAGAGATATTCCGAAAACTGCTGAAGTTAACATTTTATACATATACATAATGAATACATACGAACTTGTAGATGTGTGGACCTTTTTGATTATCTGAACTTAGGCGCTGTTGATGGGTAATTATTTAAACTTAGTTTTCACTTTGACTGTTTGAGTTAATCTTACTAGTTTTAACTTTTCCAGAATTTAGTTCGCCACACTGATAGGATGGTTTCACCTCTACAGTCCTTGAAACGGGTAGGGTATAGAGCTTTCGACTTATTAACTTTTTCGCCCTCGCAGACTCACTCTAATCTCTTTCTGACTAACGAACTGCTGCTACACTCTAAACTTTCTGGTCGCATATCTTCTATTGTACAACTCTTTTCGCAGAGACTCATCCTTTCTCTGTCTAATTTTCTGACCACAGACTTAGCAGCTATGCTCATTCTTTCAGTACCCAACTGGTAAAGTCTGGAGCTTTCCTCATCCTTTTTTATCTCTTTCCAACTTTGATATTACAGTTGGATTGCAGCTTGGTTGAGTGAGATTTCGTAATTATTTATGACTCAATAAGATTTACTGTTCTTTAATTGAATGTTTGCGATTAATGCATATTTCTGATTTTGCATTATTTATAGTGAGATATTTTAATTGACTCACAACAGTTTCAAGGTGAATTAAATGGTTGAGTACTTTGAAGTTGATAACACTAGTTTGATAAATTAAACTTTATAACGGTTTAATGGTAATTACAATCGACTTTTAGAAATACAATTGGAAGAGTACGAAGTGGAGGTCTTAAAAGTATTGTCAGACCACACAGTGCACCAAACCTGAGTTCCGCAGGCCGGAATGGTAGTTCTATTTATATTGAAGGTAAAAAGGGTGATAAAAAAGGGGAAACCTCTTTAGGGCCAGAAGACACTTACGAGAAGTCGGAGGAAATCTCTCATGAACAAAGTCCAAATTCTTCCAGTGGTTTTGGTAGCAAAAATACATCACAACAACAGAGTTCTTCACAATCTGGTCACTCTGCATCTGCTTTAGGTCTGAGGGAGTCGTATTGGAGCAATGAAGCATAGCATCTGAAAGGCTCTCGAAGTTCTTTACATCTGTAAAAAAGAATTCTACGAATACATCTGACTACGAATACATTTAACTACCAACACATCTAACTACTGAGGATAGGGAAAAGAACACAATAGTTTTTATTTAGAATTAGACACAACGCTCTGTAGATTTCTGTTATTTGACCACTATACGATTGTTAAGTTTAGATATTCTTGGTGGTGTAGGTAGTCACATATCTGCACTACAACAAGATTTTAATTGGTACCGTGCCCAATTCGGACTGTGTTTTCAGGTTCATGCGGTTCCTTTTGCCTAGTGTTTTTCTTTTGCCCGGCTTTCCAACCGTAGTAGATTCTTTAGTGGGAGGGTGTGTTAGGGCCTTTAAGCCTTTTGAGTAAAATGGAAGACGAGAAAGTTTTACTAGAGAATCGGAATAGACAAGAAGAAATAAATTGTGACTTTTGCAATAAAAGAGGACATGTGGAAAAAGATTGCTATAGGAAGAATGGTTGTTGTTTTGCTTGTGGTGAAAAAAGCCACCAAATCAGAGATTGTAAACAGAGAAATAAAGAAAGAAATGACCAATTACGAAGTGCAAGAGGAATAGAATGTACATTTTGCGGAAAGATAGGCCATGTGGAAACACATTGTTTCAGGAAGTGGAACAATTGTTTCTGGTGTGGAAATCAAGGTCACAAGATAGCATATTGTGTAGTAAAAATGAAAGAAGACAAGCGAGAAAAAGTCATTGAGATGAAGCAAGAAGAAATTAACAGTGTGAAAGAGCAGAGAACTGAAGACCATAAGACTGCGAACTAATTTGTATAATTATCTTTATTTCAGATTCAAGCATAAGAGAATGTGTTGCTATATGAATAATAGTACAACAGAAGGAGTAGACGTATTCAGGAGAAAATGATACTCGTTTCCAGAATTCATAAAGTTTTCAGACTAAACTTAGCATCAATAAATATTCATCAATTAAATATCTCCTTTTAAAATGATATTCACAAATGTCTTAAATATAAATTTATTCTAATACGTATGCAAATAAAAGTTTCAATGGACAATCTGGTCTTTCATTTAAAATAACAAATAAAGGAAACTGAAAGAATTGAAAATAGTAGGGATTTAGAGAAAAGGGTTACAACAGGGAAGAACAAAAAAGGAGCTTGGATTAACCCAGCAGAAACATCCAGAAAAAGAGGAAAGAAAAAGAAACGGAAGTTACATCGTGGATAGTTTGGTTGAAAGACGAGTATGTTTTAGGTAGTGAACAGGAAACATTTTTGTGGATATTATTAAATATTTTGCTTTTTTGTAAGAAAAATAAAAATATGTACATTGCTGTGGCAGTTGGAAACAGTTGCTGTGGCGATGAGAATGCGATATTTGTTCGAAATTTTAGGAAGTACATTGCCTTGGCAGTTGGTAACAGTTGCTTTGGCAGTGAAAATAGTAATTAATATAAATCATTCTTGTGATGGATAAACAGTTTTCTCTGAGACTAAAGAATATTTTTGCCTTTGACCAATTGAGGTTGGAGAAATTATTTTTGACTTGCATTTTATATTTTTGTTTCATTTCAGTTATATATGTTTTGACCAGCCAAGAAGATGCGTTCGTTCATGACAGAGGAGATAGACGAGTATCAGCTTTGGCCGAAAATTCATAAAAATACACTTAGAAGAGTGCAGAAAACTTTGTTTGTTAAACCAGGAAAAGAGTATATTAATGTCATGGATGCAAATTATGAGGATTACTTTGAAGGATCCAGCCTAGAAGAGCCTTAGTATGGTCTTTTGTGAAGGAGGTATTGTAGGGCCCATGGTAGAGCCACCTCCAAAAAGGTAAAAAGTTACAGCTTAGCAAAGGAAAATTGAGGTTGGTCATTTATGAATTGTTAAAATTGTAAAAATAATAAGAAAATTCAGATTTATTGTAGATATAAATAATAGTATTCAGATTTGCTAGAAAAAATAAATAACTGAAAAATATTAAGAAAAGTCAGATTAGCTTAAGTGTGAAGTTGTAAATAAATTAAGTATTGTATAGTAAATAGGCTACGTATGTGTGTGTTTTATGTAAATAATAAAAATAAAAAATATATATATATATAGGAAAACTTATATATGTTGGCCGTCAAAAGTATATGTATGTATATATATGTGTATGTGTATGTATATATGTATATATATATATATATATATATATGTATATATATGTATATATATGTATAAGTGTATTTATGTATAAATAAGTTATGTCTGTATGTATGTGTAAATGTGAACGTTTGTGTGTGTGTACGTGTGTAATTATGAATATAGATATTTAGGTTTTAATAAAAAGAGAAAATTCATGTAAATAAAGATTAGAAAAAGATTTTAAAAATGATTTTAAAAATAAAGAAAATAGGGAAACAATGTAATTGCGAAGGAAATAATCTTGTTATTATTCTTTAATACAGTTTTGAAAGGACAGAAATTACGAAAGCCATATTTTGAAGATAAAAATACAGAAAAGTGGAAACACTCACTATGACGTCACGAATGGCAACCAACATGGCGGACTTTCATCATGCAGTAAGATAATTGTGATTCAAATTATTTAAAATGCTGTCTTTATTGTTTTTGATTTAAAATTTCTGTTATGTAGTGAAATAAATTGTAAAAAATGTTAAAATAAAAATAATAGGCTATGGAAGTCATTAATTTGAGTCTTTTGATTATTTAGCTAACCCTAAGAACATTACTATCCAACAAAAACAAACATTTTTTTTGCGTGAAGGGACAGGTAGGAGGAGTTATGAGGAAAAGAGGGTACTAATCCATGAAAAGCCTAATCAAGGGGTACAGTGGGAGTAAAAAGGTTGGGAAGCGTTGTCGTTAGGACAACATCAATATTTTATTTTTTAAAATCTCACTTTGGTATAGTTCACTTTTTAGACATATTTTTTCTGCTGAATGAGAAAATACTAAAACTACTGATTTGTAAAGTTCCACTCTTCCTTTGAAAATCTTTATCAATCCAATGCCCTGACATACTTATAAAAGCTTTCATTGTTATATGAGCAAGTCCAAATATCTGAAGTTAATGATATTGCTTGAATTTCTTGCAGCTGAAGTGTTATCTTGTTCTTTACCCTTTTATATATTGTTTGGATAATCTCTTACTGAAAAGTACCTCCTTGATAGAATATTATAATTGTGGACATACGTGATTTATAAATCTCTTAATTCCATGTCCTTCAAAAAAAGAAAATGGCAGATTGTCCACACAATAAAATTCCCCCATTTTGAAAAAAAATTTCTGTGCTTTTTTCTATCATTTTAATTTCCCAAATCTTTGCTTTATTATCAGCTATTTCAAACAGTGTAGGCTGAAGAAATCTTTTTAATAAAGGTAGAAGTTGATTGATATGGATGGACATGGATCCATCATCCTGCTGTTGTCTGTTGATATCCATGTTTTATTTTTTTTCGGAAAACACTATCCCCTCTTGAAAGATTCAGAATATTTCTTTTATCTTCAAAATATATGGTTTATGTTTCTATCCAAGCATGATCCAGTAAAGGTTTTGTGCTATAAAATTTTGAACCTTTCTTTGGGTTCTCCTCTTGATAGTAATGTATTCCCATTAGCGCACAAGTAGTTCACACCTCACGGGTTTAGCCCCCTTCAAGGAGTGTAACTTCTCTAGGTAGTTACTACTTAGGATCCGAACGATGAAGGTGCATGATAATTGCATGTTTAGAGTTAATCCTTTATATATATATATATATATATATATTATATATATATATATAATATAATATATAATATATCATTATATTATATATATATATATATATATATATATATATATATATATGGTAAGTATAAATAAAAATTTCATTCTCTCCGGCCGGAGATTCCGGCCTCCGGCCGGAATTAAAATTTTAATTCTCCGGCCTCCGGCCAAAATTACCCCGGTGCAATCAACTAAATATACATATATATAATATATATATATATATATATATATATATATATATATATATTATATAATATATATACTATATATATATATATATATATATATACTATATATTATAATATAATATATTATATATTATACTATATATATATATTACCTATTTATTTATCCATATACCTATATATCTATATATATAATATATATATATATATATATATATATATATATATATATATATATATATATATATATATATATATATATATATATATACTATAGTATATATATATATATATATATATATATATATATATATTAGAATGTGACATAATACTATGAAAAACAAAACAGAACATGAATGATGATACAGAAGAGATATAAAATCAGTTAGAAAAATATCCAAAATATATCAATGAATGGATAAGAGAACATATTTATCACTTTTTTTTTTTTTAAATGGCTTGCTGATAGGTCAAGAGAGCTACAAAATATTATAGCTAAAATAATGAAGCAAGCAATTCAATGCTAATAATACAATTATATCTTAAAAGTAACATTTCAATTAATACTGTGCAGCTGTGTAAAAAAGGAATAAAATTTCATAGTTTTTTTCAAATTGAATATTACTACTTACCTCATCCATTTCTTTCTGAGCCTTTTTACCTTGCTTCAAAGGCTTCTTTTTACCACCTGCATTGAGAGAAAAAAAAAAACTAAATGAATAAAAAAAAAACAATGAATGAGTAAATGTGTGAAAGAAAAATTGCAAAAATCAATATACATAGATAGATGAAGCTAATCTTACTTCAAAAATACATAAATTCCGGTATATTTAAAAAAGGGTAGAATCTGAAGCAACTTTGGTGGCTTCAGATTAAAGCAATATATAACGAACAATCCCCATCACTAAAATATTCGCATATTTTAGATTTTTTTCAACATGAATCTTGATGCTTCTTACAATCACCTAATTCCCCTTTCATCCAAAAAAAAATGTTAGACTTTCATTTAAATGTTTGAGCTAACTAATGATTTCATTGAACAATATATCTTAAATTTACCTTAGAAAAATACAATAACCTAAATTACCAATTAATCTGCCAAAGAGCCATTATGATCAATTACCAACCAATCAGTGAGTGACCTAAATTATATTATGTATGCACACAAAAATTTTTAATGTGAAAAAGTTGTTTTCAAATTTAACAACCATGACCAGTTGCCAAAAAGACCAGAATTATTATTTTAAAGATGGCATGACACAGCAAGAAACATTTCCATGTCATAGAAGCTCACTATAATAAACATTTCCAAAACTTTAATTTTTTGCATGAACTTAATTACAATAAATTTAAGTTATTTCATAAATTTTATACATATATAATAAACAAAGTTGGAGCCCTAATTCTAAATAATTATCCTAAATAATTCTTATAGTATATTTATAATTATAATGAATTAGGGAATCAATCATTTCTATAAAAATCAGAGAATAGGCTCTAAATACATTGTAAATAAGTTTAGAAAAGAAACAATGTTGCAAATGTATATAAATTAACTAACAGCAGACCTTCGGAGAATAAATCAATGGTTCTTGAATTGTCTACCCATTTTAAAAATCAGAATTTTAAATAGTAAAATCACCATCACTCACAGGTCGTGGTACAGGGGTGGTAGGTAAATATTCATGTGCCATATATTCAAATTTAATTTATTTATATGTCAATATCTCAAATATTGATATATCGATATATCAGTAATTATTTCCATAAAAGTAGTTAAATTGCATTTATTTCTAGTCAATTATAGAAACTCAAAATGTATTTTTTATTAATATACATTTAAAAAACAGGGTTGGAAAAGCAAATTAAATAAATTAATACATCCCTAAATTATTACTAAAAATTAAATATAAATTCATGGAGTGATGCCTAAATTGATGAATGGGACTAAAGGTGACTCCACACATGGGGAGTTTGTCAAACCCTTGAATCTTTGCATTTTGCATTTGTTTTTTCCTCACTAGTGAATGTACACCTACACACATTCTACCCCACGTGTGTATGAGTCATTTTTGGTAAAGCTTTGCTCATTTGCTTGGTTTGCCAAATACACATCTTTTCCATCTCTTGTGGAAAGGATTTGGTGTATTTGGCAAACCAAGCAGATGAGCAAAGCTTTGCCAAAAATGACCGATACACACATGGGGTGTTTGGCAAAGAATTTGACGAACTCCGCATGTGTGGAGCCGCCTTAAGGCTGAAGTAAAAATGGACTATGATCTGGTAAATAAAAATATTGATATTTGATATATCAATATTTAATAACTTTTGATATGTACTGAAATAGTAAAAACACCAGCACTCGGGTCAGGGGGCAGAGCCCCACAGATAGTGTATACCATATGTTAGTATGCCATGCATTCAAATGCATGGGAAACAAACCAATATTTTAAATACTGATATATCAATATTTTTACCTACCAGAACATGTCCAATACTTAATTTATTTAATTTGCTTTTCCAGCCTTATTTTTTGGGGGGTAGATTAATAAATACCTTTAGTTACTAGAATTAATTTGGCAAAAATACCAGTTAAACTTCATAATGTAAACCTTATTTCAAATATCTATTTTTACCTACTGGAATATAGTCCATATTTACTCCCAACAGAACTCATCAAAAGTAGCAAAGTTTGTTGATATAGGCCCTGCTCTGAATGCATTTGATTTTTCAATAATTTAATGATATAATTATATTTATGTGCTAGTTGGCCTAGTTATTAAGGTTAAACAGCATGTTATAACTATGACAATAGACTTGTTAAATGTTTGTAGTATGGTTAGCATGTACCTTATATATAGTTTTTACTTTTGGCAGTAGCTTTGTTGATGTATATATTAGCCTTTACTTTGAATCAGATATTGACAAGCCCTAGAGTGCTGCGTGGGTCAATCAATTTTAGTTTGACTGGGACAGTCTCCATAGGCCTTGTGGCTTCTTACTCTCTATATTTTCAAGGTTTTATTTTATTAGAGAAGATTAATAAAAGAAATATGTTTTGAGTTTCTAGAATTAACTAGACATAAATGCCAGTTAATTGCTGTAATGTAAATCTAGGCATGTGCTATTTCTTAACACCCCAATTCATTTTGATTTGAGAGGTATCTAAAAGAGATTTAATTAGTTGGGTAATTTTTTAGTTTTGTCCAGTCACTATTTATTCCTACTCTATTGAAACTAGAAACAAAATTTTCAAAAATGAATAATAAAAAAGTAATGTGGGGAAATGTTTTTTTTTTTTTTTAAATTCACTAGAATAACGCATACATACATAATATTCTGAGTATCCATTGCCTGTACCTTTTTTTTTTTTTTTTTTGTAAAGACCAAACTGACAATATCACATTTATCAGGTACACAGGAAATAAAGAGAGTAAGAAGCAACATGGGCTTATCAAGACTGACTATTTTTCAAAACACATGATCATGCAACATGCACAACCTACACTGCACCCTAAGGCTTGTCAATATCCTAAGCAAAGGCAAATATATATGCCACTACTACCAAAATCAACAACTATTGCTAAGATACATGCTTATAACAAGCTTTAGCCATCATACTGGTAGTTACAATATGCAGTTTTACCTCAACTAAAAACCCGCTAATTTAGCTTAGTCAAAATATACTATATAATACACAAACCATCCATATACCTATCCAATCCATTCTTAAATATTCCAAATGGGTCACACTCAACAACCTCCAAAGGCAAGCCAAAAATTAACAACCCTATTACTAAATGAATGTTTCTTACATCAAGATTACATGTCTTCTGCCACTCTGCCTTTCTTATAAATTGGTCAAGTTCATTTCTACTTTTCCTATAATTCTCTAAATCTTCCTCCCTATTACAACCCTTGAATATTTTAAAACATTTATGCTTTTCAATTTTGTTTTATTTCTCTATTCCACTAAATAGTTTTCTCTTCACCATCCTAATGGGTTTAACTTTAAAACATACTGACTGAATATTCATCAAAATTTGCTTGAAGTGTTCAAACATAAAACAATTTTGGACTTTAAACCACTTACCCCAGTCATGTCTTGAAATTTGGTAAAACCCGCCATTTTGGAAATCTAAGGTCTTTTCTTTATTGACTTTCAATTTGGGCCCAATTATCACATTCATATTAAATCTAATTATATTATGATCACCAATTCCTAAATTCTAACCTTATCAACCATACTTTCATCCTAGTTAATATGTCAAAAGTGATGCATTTCTTGTAGGTTCATGGACCACCTAGCTCAAGAAGTCTAGTATACAATTTATAAATACTAAACTTCTATGATCCTCATAAGACAAGGAATCCCATTGAATGTCAGGGAAATTAAAATCCCCCATTATGACTAATTTTTTCTTTGTTGCGGCATGTTGTCCTGAGTTTTTTCATCATTTCTGTATCTAATTCTCAACTCTGGTCATGTCTATAAAACGTCCCTATTCTACTGAGGATACAAATGTTGATTCAAATGTGATAGTGCATGTGGGAACAAATGATATAGGAAATAGGTCAGAAGAATTAATAGCAGATTATAAGAGGTTGCTTCAGAAGATGAAAACCAGTGGAAGAAGGTGCATGATTTCTGGAATTTTACCTAAATTAGGTGCATACCAGGAATGGGGAAGTGTAAATGAAAGGGTTAGGAAACTATGTTTCAAAAAATATTAGGTTTTTAGATTTGTGAAGAATTTCTGGACAAATCTCTTTACAGAAGAGTTGTAAAGGTGTTCGGATTTTCAGTACCAGTTTGGAGACTTGTCTATCAAAAAAACTAGGTAAAGTTACGGGTGATGAGCTACATCAATTATATGAATTATAGAAAAAATAATGGTGATGGTCGTAGAATAAATAAAATTAGTGGTTAAAGGCTCAAATAAAGATAACAATACAAGTAACACCATTTCAAATATCAAATGTTTCTACACAAATGCTCATAGCCTTATATAAAAAAAAGATAGGCTGATTAGTTATAACATAAAGGAGAATGTAGGCATTATTTGCAGAATTGAAGCATTGCATGGAGACTCCTTTCAGGAATATGAAATAGACAATCATCTTATTTCTACCAGCATAAAGGAAAGAAGGGTGGTGGTGTGGAGCTTTATATTAAAAGCAATATTCAATCTGTGTTAATGACTGACATTAAAACTAATCATGAGGTTAAATCTGTGTGGGTACATATCCTTATGTACAATAAATCTAGAATAGGGGATTTTTATAGACCTGGCCAATGTAAAGAATTAAGACACAGAAATGATGAAAAAAACCGAAACTGTATGCCACAAAGAAAAAGGTATAGTCATTATGGGTATTTTAATTTTCCTGGTATTCAATGGGATTCCTTGTCTGATATGGATCATAATAGTTCTATATTTATAAATTGTATACTAAACTTTTTGAACCAGATGGTCCATGAATGTACAAGACACAATGCACTGCTAGACTTCATATTAACTAACTATAAAAGTATGGTGGATGAGGTTAGAGTTGGGGAGAATTTAAGAATTAGCAACCATAATATAATTAAATTTAACATGAATGTGATATCTGGGCCCAAATTACAAGTTAATAAGGAAAAGATCTTAGATTTCCAATATGGCGATTTAACCAAATTTCAAGAAATGCTTAATTGACTGGGATAAAGAGTTTAAAGACCAAAGCTGTTTGATCATGTGGGAACAGCAAATTTTTATGAATATTCAGTCACTATGTTTTAAAGATAAACCCATTAGGGTGGCGAAGAGAAAACCTGTTTGGTGGAATAGAGAAGAAAAAGTGAAAAGTATAATGTTTTAAAATATTCAATGGTAGTAATAGAGAGGATAAATTAGAAAAGTATAAGAAAAATATAAATGAACTTAATTGGTCACTAAGAAAGGCAAATAGAGGCAGAAATTAATTTAGCAAGGAATAGTAATAAACACCTGAAGAAGTTTTTTAGCTTTTATAAATTTAATAGACAATTGGTCTAATTAAAATTGATGAAAATTTAGTGAGGTCAGATAAGGAGTTGGTCAACATTTTCAATGCTTAATTTGCATCAATGTTTAATGAGGAAAGATTGGATAAGTTTGGTAACTAATAATTCTGGAATGCATGTAAATAAATACTTAGGGAATAGGAATTGGAGGTAAAAAAACTAAATCTTTACTGGACTATATTGACCCCAAGAAAAGCTGCAGGTCCTGGTAGTAGACCTATATATGGTGAGGGTAGTAGCAGTATTGCAAAAGCACTGTATTTGAATTTTAAGTGATCTGTAACATTTGGTGAGGTACCAGACGACTGGAAAAGAGCATATATTGGGCCTATTTATAAGAAAAGTAGTAAGGCAGATTTGGGAAATCATAGGCCAGTTAGCTAAACATCTCTGGTTGTAAAAGTTTTGGAAAAGTTACTGAAAGGTCATATAGAGAAATATTTGGAAGATAAGATATTGTATGACTCCCATCATGGTTTTAGTAGAAAGGGCAGGGCAGGTCATGTCAGACAAACCTTTCAGAATTTGTGGAACACATTACCAAGTTACTAACTGCATTGCCAGAGGAGATCCAGTTGATATATTTTTAAACTTCAGCAAAGCTTTTGATAAGGTTCCCCACATAAGGCTGATGAAAAAGTTATTTTAATGTGGTATAGGTAGAGTGGTTAATAGAATAAAAACTATATATTATT
>JABUQX010045873.1:0-2500 GCA_015478945.1 Trachelipus rathkii
GGGTGACTCACTATATTAGGAAGTACATATTTACACTAAAATTTAGAGTAAAGTCAAAAAACCCTTCTCTCTTCCCTTCTATGAATATGAGTTGTAATTATAAGGATAGTTGTTCATTGGTTTATAAAGGAGCCCAAAAAATTAACTTTTCAGATACATATGATTATTTATTGAATCCTCTTGCTGTAAAATCAACTAATTTAGCTAATCAATTAAATTTGTTTTTAGATTCTGATGGCTTAATTAGAGTTAAATCTAAATTTGGTAAATTAAAAAGTAATTATAATGAAAAATTTCCTATATTATTGTCCAAAGATTGTCCCTTTACAAACACTCTCATTTTTGAAACTCATATTAAAGCCAAACATGCAGGAGTCTATAAATTGCTTGCACTTCTTAAAAAGGAGTTTTACATACCATCTGCATATGTCACTGTAAAGAAATGTATTAAAACTTGCCTTGTTTGCAAAAAACTATATGGTAGGACAATAAAAATAAATCAGAATGACTATACAGAATTTAGAATATCTCCTAAGGAGATTCCCTTTAGGGAGATTGCCTTAGACCATATTGGTCCATTTACTATAAAAAGTAATGATATTAATGTTAAGGTGTACATACTTATTATAACTTGCATGTGGAGTAGGGCTGTAAATTTGTTGTTATGTAAGCATATTGATTCAGAATCCTTCATTAATGCCTTTCAAATGCATGTCTATGAGTATGGATATCCTAAAAAGATATTAAGTGATGCTGGATCACCTATAGTTTCATCCTTCAAAGTAATTAAATCATTTTTGAATGATGTAGAGGTAAAGAATTTTTTGAAGGAAAAAGATATTGAAAGTTTGGACTTTTCCACCTATCCACCCCATTCCAGCTTTTTAGGTTCAGTTGTAGAATCTCTTGTAAAACAAGTTAAAAATATGGTGTATAGCAGTATTTCTAAAAATATATTAAAGTATGAGCAATTTCACTTGTTAATGAAAGAAGTGCATATGTTAATTAACAAAAGACCTTTAGCTTTTAAACCACTTCTAAATGATCAAAACATTGATCCTTCAATACCCTTTGTAATCACTCCTGAAATATTAATTAAAGGGTATGAACCTCCTAATGTGGTAATTGCTCCCCATTTGCATACCTCTGAAGCTGATGAGGAAGAGGATCCAGATTGGATCCCAAATAATGAAAAGCAGGATGAAATAAAACTGTATAAAATGTATAAAAAGTTTCAGAAGGTGAAAAATAAATTACATGCTCTGTATCATACTGAATTTTTAACTAATCTAAGAGAATTAGGTACTAACAAACCAGACAGGTATAGAGCCAAAATGCATATTAAATTAGAGGTTAATGACATTGTTGCCATCAAGCAACAATATACCAAACCATATTTTTTTCCAATGGGGATAGTAACTGACACAAAGGAAAACACTCTTGGAGAGGTAGTAGAGGTATCTGTTAAGAAAGGGAATGGGGAAATTATTAAAAGACATGTAACTAATTTGATTCTCATCAAAAAGGCTAATTGAAAAAATTAAATTTTTTAAAATATTTTATTAAAAAAAAAAAAAAAAAATTCAATTTCAATTTCATTTAATTTAAAGGCTATCAGGCTGCTGGCTGATAAAATAAATGAAGCTTGTAGAGTAGTTTGTTTAAAAAAAAAAAAAAAAAAAAAAAAAAATTAAATTAAAAATTTTTTTTTCATTTTTTTTTTCATTTTTTTTTTATCAATTTTTAATCAATTCATTTTTTTTTTTTGATAATTTAACGCCCCCTCCCAATGTATAAAAATTACATTTGTATATAATTTTTAATCTAAACAAATGATTAATGACTTGCAATATCATTGTGGTTCTTTTTATAAATTGTTCATTTGTTTTTATATTCCAATTATATTTCAAACTTAATTGAAATAATAAATAATTAATTATTTCACGCCTGATGAACAGCATTTATTTGCTTATTATAAATTAACCCAGCTGCTCCCATATTACAAAAGAAGAAAATAAAAATAGTAATTCTTTGAAACAGCTGACCAAATGAGTCGGTCACTGATATATCTGAACTAATTGCTACTACTACTGCTACATTGATCTAACTACAGTAACTGCTATACCAACTGTTACAAAACAGCTATAACTGCTATGCTGTAATCTAAAGATTATATTGGAAAATTTAAGCTACCAAGCTACTATTTTTATATTTAATAATTTTATGTTGGCCAACAATTTATTAATTCCTATTATTACTGTTTGAGATTGAATGCCAGAAGAGGCAAGAATCAAACCATTTGAACAGAGGTTTACTTACAATTATCTGGAAGGAAGAGAGTTAAATAGGCAAGAGAAGATTTAAGGCTACCAATTTATTGGGTAAGTAGATGCAGTTTATCAGGCTGTTAATTTACTTTTGCTTAGATCACTTTATTTATATAAAGTATGCCTTAATAGGCAGAGTTCCTGTTAATTATTAATTAAATTTTATAAATTTA
>JABUQX010045873.1:12500-15000 GCA_015478945.1 Trachelipus rathkii
TAAGTGTTAATCATTACCTAGTGACTCTTGATCATAACGGCCGGGAGAGCAAGTTCGTTAAAATTCAATATCCAACGAATTGGCTGTAATTCGATTTTTTTCACTTTAATTAGTATTTTGAAAACTTTATTATTTTCTCTTTGTCTTCTAGAATCTAACATTTGTATATCTAATTCGCGCTAGTCATTGGGTCGTATCACTACCGTAATCAATTCGGCATTAAGTGTTCGCCCTTTTTTGAATTCTTTAAATTTTTTCTATAGCCTTTTTGAGGTATGGACTCCAAAACTGCCATGCGTATTCAAGATGAGGTCTAACTAATATTTTATAGAGAGGAACTATTAAGCTTTTAGATTTATATTCCGAATTTCTGAATAGGCTAGAGCTGTTTAAATTTGCTTTCTTAAATCTTCACCACATTGTTTTCGCAAATTTAAATCTTGTTATTAATACCACCTAGATCCTTTTCCTCACTGACAACTTTGATATGAGTCGTCCTATTTTTTGTAATCATATGCCTTGTTCCTACTTCCAAAATGTATTAACCATTACATTTACGGTATTAAATTTTCCTATGCCACTTTTTTACATTGACAATCTTATTCAAATCGCTTTGGAGTAATTGATAATCTTTCTCACAATTTATGTGATTTCCAAGTTTTCGTGTCATCAGCAAATTTTCGAGTACTGCTAGATTATCATCATCTTATTCCATTTAACATATATAATAACATCAGTATTTGACCCAAGAACAAGTTCTTGGGTAAATCCACCTCAAAAAACCATCCAGCCCATTCCTGAGCACGTCACCATTTGACAGCAACTTGTTGTCGTCGGTCCAAGTAACCAATTTTAATTCAACTTTAAAAGATTTTCCTATAAAAATCAACATAAGCTATTAGCTTTTCTATAATCTTTGATAAGGGACGTTATCTGATTGCTTTTGAAATCTAAATAAATAACATCAAAAGATTTGTAATTATCTACATCGGTTTAATAACCCCAGACATTAAAAAACTCTACGTAAACTTGTTATCATGTTCAATCTCGTCGCAAGAAACGTGAGGAGTCGATCCTTTATCTCCATGATTTTCAAGATGTATGGCTAGATCCATTATTAGAATTAGATTTAGAGGATCAAAATTTTGCCAAATTTATCAGAAGTTTAAGCTAATTGGTCTGTGATTCATTCGTAATTTAACGACTCCACTTTTAATGAAAATAAGGAGTTATAATTATTTTTGCAAGTTGAAATCTTGCGATACTAACCCTAATTAAATGATAATAATAATATAATAATAATAATAATAATAATAATAATAATAAATATAATAATAATATATATAATAATAAATAATAATATAATAATATAATAATAATAATAATTATAATAATAATATAATAATAATATAATAATAATAATTAAATAATAATAATAATATATAATAATAATAATATCAATAACAATAAATAAACAATAAATAACATTTATGATAATAATTTAATAAAAATAATAAATATGCAAATATACACTCCGAACACTTATTTAAATAATTAAAAAAAATAAATAATAATAATAATATAATAACATAATAATAATAATAATAATATAATATATAATATAATATAAATAATATCAATAATAATAATAATAATAATAAATAATAATAATATACATAATAATAATAATAAAATAATAATAATATTAATAATAAGAAGAAGGAAGAAGAAGAAGAAGAAGAAGAAGAAGAAGAAGTAAGAGAGAAGAAGAAAGAAAGAAGAAGACAGAAGAGAGAAGAAGAGAAGAAAAGAGAGAAATAATACATTGTTATGCTTACAGAAATTAAATATAATAATAATAATAGATAATAATATAATAATAATAATAATAATAATAATAATAATAATAATAATAATAATAATAATAATAATAATAATAATAATAATAATAATAATAATAATAATAATAATAATAAAATAAAAATATTATATATGTAATAATAATAATAATAATGAATATATATAATAATAATATGAATATAATAATAGATAATAATAATAGACTATAATTAAAAAAATAATAATGAATATATAATATAAATAATAATGATAATTAATATGAATAATATATAATCAATAATAATAATAATAATAATAATAATTCCACAAAAAAATATTTTAAATTAAATATTACTTAACAGAATTTAAATGCCTTTTTTTTTTTCAAAAATAGATTAAAAAAGAAAGTTAAATTTGGTCCTCTGTTAGATCAGTGAAAGTCTCAAGAGCTCTTTGATCCTTAAGATCTGATGAAGCACTGACACTTTAGCAAAGACGTACTAATAATTCTGAAGACGTTATACGGTCGGCCGGTACTGTCGCTAAGGACTCAGGGATGGCTCGAAAGGAGGAGTGAAGTCAGGAGTGCGGTGCTGCAGATATAATGAAGTACCTAGTTCCTCTCGGAAAGGATGGGGAGGAGCTCTCCTCTATTATTTAT
>JABUQX010045874.1:5000-7500 GCA_015478945.1 Trachelipus rathkii
ATATTATTATTATTGGCTATTATATTATTATTATTGTTATAGATATATACATACATATACTTAAACATTACATATTATTAAAGAAGATACTATATAGATATATATTATTATATACATAGGTTATACATATATTATTATTATATTATATATATATATACATATTATTATATATACATACATAATATTATACAATATATTTTATTTTATTTATTTATTCATATATATAATATAGATAATTGTAATTTGAATGATTATTATCGACAAATGTTTGTTAGTTTTGTATATATATATATATATATATATATATATATTATGTTATTATGTTATATATATTATTATACATAAATATATATATATATAATATACTTTAATATTTCATTTATTCATATATACATATATATGCTATAAGTGTCATATAGATGGTTATATATATACATATATATTATTATTATTGGAAAGATGTATATTGTTATTATATAACATATATATATATATTATATATATATATATATATATATATATATTATTATATATTATTAATATAAGGTTATTATATATTATTATTATTATACGTTAATATATATATATACACCTTTAATTTAATTATTTCATATATATATTATTATATTATTATTATATATATATATATACATATTACATATGTAGTTTAAAGTGGTTGGTTGTTAGCAGCAGTTATATATACATATATATATATATATTTCATATATATATTATATATATTATATATATATATACATATATATATATATATAGTTATATGAAGATATATATATATATATTATATATATTATATATATATATATATATATATATATATATATATATATATATATATATATATATATATATATATATATATATATATGTGTGTGTATGTGTAGGTGTGTGTGTGTGTGCATGACTAACTATTGACTTCGTTTTCGTTGGCAATGCAAACATCGTTCGTTACCTCTAATATTTCTAATTTCAGTGGATTTACCTTCTAACTTGAGAAATTATGAACAAACATATAAACATGAGAGCATTGAGAACAATTTGATCTGGGAACCTAGAAATGTGAAATTGTTCGTCTTCGTTGACTGTAAAGTTTGCCTCTGATTTTGCCTTGTCGCACTGTTTGGATCTCTCTGGGAGCATAAAACACACTGCTGTTCTGTTCTATCCACCCTAGCAGTAAACATAACACAAAATTTTAAACTTTGTTCCCGACTGATTTTTTATTTTTGAAGAAGTTTTTTTGTCTCAGATTCATAAAATCTTGATGATCAACTGAGTCAAGAGACTCCGAAATCAATTGTTGGGATTTTTGATGTTGAGTCATTATCAACGTACGCAAGAGAAGACGATCTCAATCTCTGACGAATACGAGAAAGCGAACTGCTGCAGAGCTAATCAGCACACAAAGTAAAGTGAACTGACAGTGCGACAAAACACCAAAGGTGGGTAGTAGCATAGCTACTAACGGAGCTTTTTTAATATCGTTACCCGTCTCTACATTTTTGGAAAAGGAGCAGAAGTGGCAGAGGCGCTGATATTTTTACGCTGCTCTCAGCGATATCGATAGTGATACTTTTTAAATGAAGGAAAAACTTTTTAACATTTTAAATTTAAAGTGCGTGTGCTAATAGATTGCCTGCGCCGGTCCTCTTCTTACCTGGGTGCATCAGGTTGCCCGATTGCAGTTGCACAAACCTATGTAAATTGGTAAATAGCAAATTAGAGTGATGTACATTTCACTGTTGAGTCTCTGATCTCTCCCAACATACCAGACGTTCGTGAGATAGTGTGGAGACGTCCATGAGACTCTGTGATGATGTGTGCTGGCATAAATTTGAGAGCCCGCACGAGATTGTATATATTGGACAGAAGATCTTTAACGACAAAAAGGTATGTGGACCGGCATCCTTCAGGATTAAGCAATGCAATTGCCGCCTTTCATTGGCGTCGCATACTTATTTCTTCATGGCAATGCCAGACCACACAATACAGCAGCAATCCACCTGTACCTCGAAGAGGTGGGAACCCACCTGCTTGCATGAATCCTGTTCTTGATTCCGATAGAACATGCTTGGGATATGTTGGGGAGTTATTGTCAGGATCCGGACACATGCTCCTTCAAAACTCAGGCAAGTTGACGAAGGTATGGAACACCATCCGACAAGAGGTCATCACCAGGATCATTTCATCAATTTCGAAACAGTTGAAAGAAGTTCGAAAGGCCAGAGGAGGCACTACCCACTATTAAATGTAGGTCTAATTATTTCCTACATTGTTATTTGTTACAGTTTGTTAATATTACATTACACCGTGAAATTTCCATCTTCTTGGTTTTATTAATTATTCCTTTTGTTTCTCTCAAATTATCTTAACACGTCTAAGAAACACCTCCAGTATGTAAATAATTTTCTTCAAAATGTGAAATCAGAATGTTATACACAATACAACCACGTTGTAGAGTCATTTTGCAATAATTGCAAGT
>JABUQX010045874.1:12500-20000 GCA_015478945.1 Trachelipus rathkii
ACTTTAAAAACTCACCAGCAACAGGACCTAACAACATCTCAAATATATACACCTTTAACACGTAAATAACACCACACTAACCCATTTAGCACACATTTAAAACTGTTCCATTGAACTAAATTTTATTCCCTACATCTGGAAGAGAGCAATCATCATTTAAATACTAAAACCAGGAAAAGATCCCTCAAACCTCTCCTTCTATTGTCCAATCTCACTACTATCCAAACTATGTAAACTACTAGAAAAACTCATACTAAACATAATAAAACCACGTATCCCCAAACAATCGTTTGAACACGGTATCCAGCAAAATCTCTCAACCACAACTGCCCTTTCAAGCACAATTCAACCAATTATAACTAGCTTAAATCTCAGGAACCCACACAAAAAACTACTTTAGCAATGAACTTCAGCAAATCCTTTGATACAGTTTGACAAAATCTAATCAACAAAATTATACAACCAAACATCCCCACTAATTTAAAGAAATGGTTACCCAACTTCCTATCAGGGAGAACTGCCCAGATACAGATCAACAAGAAGAAATCACGTACAGTAAATATAAAAATTGGCGTACCTCAAGGAGCAATCCTTTCCCCTACCTTATTCAACTTATTCACAGCCGACCTACCAAAACCACAAACACACCACACAAATATAACAACCTAGGGAGATGACATCACCATAACCACACACACACACACCAGAATCTAAACAAAACAATTCTTCTGACTCAACAATACATCAGCTAAATTCAAACTTGGCTAATTGACAACGGAATGTCTGCATCACCTAACAAATCATCTATCACACTAATTACAACAGACCGCCAACTTGGCACTACTAACCTCAAATCTTTTTAAACAACATAGCTATCCCAATAAACAAATCACTCAAAAATCTTGAGGTAACACTGGACACACACCTAACCTTCACAAAACACATTGAAAACATAACAACATCAGCAAATAGGAAACTAAACACACTAAGAACCATAGATAGCACGAACATTAATAACGATAAACAAATATCCATCCAACACTAAATTGCCCGTCACCTATATGGCACCCATTTTTAACCAAGGGAAACATGAGAAAACTTCAAACCACCCAAAACAAAGCACTCAGAATTACAACAGGTTGCACAGTTGCAACTCCACAGCAACACTTGCATGAAGAAACAAAAATATTGCCAATATATAAACATTTAGAAATGATAGGAACACATTTCTACGCTAAAACACAAACACCTCAACACCCATACCACAATGTATTTTCCAACCCTACTACACACAGGTTAAAACAACATCCATCTTCCCCAGCCTTATTATACAAACAAATCCTAAGCAACATCCGGCCCCCACAGGGCAACACATCTTACACAAAACAAATACACACACACACAAACTGAAAATTATTTAAGCAACCGACAACCAAACAATATACTAAATGAACATCCACCAAAAATTACATCTGAATTCGATTTTCTTCCTGTAATAGTCCATTCATCTTTGGACAAACTGAGATGCGGCCACCATACAAACCTGCAATAATACAAGTACAGGTTTAAACTTAATTATACCACATCAAATGTCTGCACAAAATGCAGTCAGGCCTCGGAGGCTGTCTCACTTCCTCCTAGAGTGTCCAGGTAACGATCGTCCCAGAGCAATATGGAATATCACAAATTTAAGCGAACTTTGGAGGATGCCGACTGCGGCGGCCAGGTATCTTAGCCAGTTGTGGCCACTCTGAAGGGAGGATGGCCAGGGGCGAGAAAGTAAAATGTAAAAAGTATATATATATATATATATATATATATATATATATATATATATATATATATATATATATATATATATATATATATATATATATATATATATATATATATATATATATATATATATAGCACCCCCAATTGTAACTTTAAATTTAAATTTATATTTATATTTATGTTGTAACTTATGTAAAAATTTGCGTAAGCAAAATTTTTCCATAAGTTCCACGAATATTGTATATAAAGCCCGATCTCGTTAGATACTCAGTCAGATACAAAGACTGAAGAAATAGAAGACTCACTAAAAGATACTCTCTCCAGAACTTCCTCCTCCAAACTTCAAATTACAAGAAAACGCAGCTTTCAACAAGGAAGTTAAAATTCAGGAAAAGGCAGCCACTCCAAATCTCGATCAAGAATTCCGAAAAGAAGAATTCGACAACGGAGTCAAATTCAAGAAGAGGCCGTGATTACTCATTCACGTTATAGAGAAAAAGAGTATCTTATCTGTCGGGCAACTTTCATTACCTTTATGTTGAATAAATACATCATTTAAAATATGGATTTTTAAATTGCCATCATTAACTTATATAGGGCCTTGCTCTTAAAAGAAGCCACCAACTTAGAAAGTATTTGCCCAATATAATTGATAAACCCGGGGTAAAACACCCAGAACTTCAATCTGCGTCTTCTGATGACCAAAGGAAAACAACCAAAATGAAGAAAAATAAAAAAACAACAATAATATAAAAATTCCAAATCAAAACACTCAAAAAGATGACTCAAACGAACCACAAGCAAACATTATCGATATGGACTCCTTTTCTCATTCTCAATTAATTTTGGATTATAGTCTGATACTCATTTTTAATTCCACTTCGAACCTTCAGGTTGCTCTTCGAATTCTGAATGTTTCAGTACCATCTCCTATGTTTTTGCAAATGAAAAATTTTGAAATGCAAAAAAAAACTGAACTGGTATCCTTCAACTTTCTCAATCCCCCTAGCCGTTATCCCTTCATTTCGCTTCAAAATTACTCCAGGTGATTGACGCCCATGTGGTGGCTGTAGAACATTAAATCCTATATCAAACCAGAATCGCAACAAGTTCTTTTTTAAGATTTCCATAAGTTTGTATCATCCAAGTTTCAGAGCTTCTCTTCTAAAATGAAGACGTGCATAATGTATATATGGATCAAGATATTCACGTATAGACTTAATCTTATCACCAATGTCAAAGTTCCACGATTCATCGTCAAGTGACATTCTTATATCAACTTGTGCGCGATATCTCTAATATTTTATATAACAATTATATTTTGTTGCATTCAAACGTTTGTATATTTGCTTATGTCTAACGGACATAATCAAATATGCTAAGTATTTGAATGTGCCTTTCATTGCATAATATTTTTAATTTTGTTTATATACCATTTTATATTTTGTAAACTCTTACATTTACATGTTTGTATGTATGCTTATGCCTACGGACATACCCAGATATGCTTGCATGTGAATGTACTTTTCACTGTATGTATATATTTTCTTTATTATTTTTTTATTGAAATGTTTTATATGTTTGTGCGCATTTTTGAATGCCCCCAAATATACATACATTTGAATGATGATTAGCTTTTATATATTATATAACTATTATAACATACTTCACCACTCCGTATTTAGCGTGGGAAGTATTATATCACCGTCAATTGTAACTATTCACAGAAATTTGAAATTTATATTTATGTTCGAACGTATTTAAAAATTTGCGTAAGCAAAATTTTTCCATAAGTTCGACGAATATTGTATATAAAGCTCGATCTCGTTAAGATACTAAGTCAGATACAAAATCAGAATAACTCTTTCCTCCAAACTTCAAATTACAAGAAAACGCAGCTTTCAAGAAGGGAGTCAAAATTCAGGAAAAGGCCGCCACTCCCAATCTCGATCATCAAGAATTCCGAAAAGAAGAATTCAACAAGGGAGTCAAATTCAAGGAAAGGCCGTGAATACTCATTCGAGTTATATAGAAAAAGAGTATCTCAACTCTCGGGCAACTTTTATTACCTTTATTTTGAATAAAAACATCATTTAAAATATGGATTTTTAAATTGCCATCATTAACTTATATAGGGCCTTGCTCTTAAAAGAAGCCACCAACTTAGCAAGATTTGCCATATATATATATATATGTATAAATATAGTACTATGGCGCAGCAGCCATACATATGGCTGCTGGCTACTGGCTGGCTGGCTATACATATATATACATATTAGAGGTCCATTATATTTCCATGAATATTTATATTATACAGATACTATTATTACATGGCAAGGATGGAGTTGTTGAGTTGAAGAGCCTTTTTGGCTGGTTGCTAGCACATATTGCTACTATACATATATATATATATATATATATATATATATATATATATATATATATATATATATATATATATATATATATATATATATATATATATATATATTTATTTATAGAGAGTTAGCTTTTATAGAATTAGAGTACCGCGCATACTCGCAGCGATGAAATTGCCTCCCATTTGGCTTATGGTATGTAGGGTCTTCCATGATATTCCAGTACCCAATTTTTTTATCTCTCTTCTGCGTTCATATACACAATCATACTCCAGACAACATGTAACAGACCCTACCTTTTATCCACATATCATTTACACATACTTATATCCACACCTCTCTTCTTGACAACATCATACATACATCGCTATCCCTTATATCCCTATATGTGAGGGAGAAAGAATTGCCCACATCGTATGTCCTGTGACTGAAAGGACGGTGGTAGTTGGGTTGGCTTCCCACTACCACTTAACTTTTGCCAGGAATGCTAATGCATGCCTCGAAGAAGATCTTGACCGCCGTACGCGGCCTTCTATCTTTCATCAAAAATGTACGAATCGAATGGGTACATTTAATGTCAGAGGAATAAATGTTGAGGAGAAGAGGAGAGAGATGATGGATGTATTTAGAAAGGGCAAATTTAATTTCCTAGCTGTTCCTGAAACCAGGATGAAAGAAAACAGTCAAATTGAGTGCTGTGGTGGAAGCTAATGAAAAGGGGAGAGAAGGAGTTGCGATTCTGATGAGTGACTTGTGGTACATAGCTATGGTAGATTTAGTGTGAGTGAGTACTAGAATTCTAATGCTTAAATTTAAGTTTGAAAAGGTCAAGGTATGTGTGGTTGTGACATATGGTCCATCTGAGGTTGATGGTGACGAGAGTGCGATTTTCTGGGATAATCTGAATGATGTTTGGGATGGGGTGAGTAGGAGCCTCAGATTAATTGTGTTGGGTGATCAAAAAAGGGATGGTATAACAGGTTGTTTTGGGGTGTCGGGAGAAAATGAGAATGGTAGGAAGGTGATTGATTTTTGCGAGGAGAGAGGTATGTGTGTAAGTAATACTTTCGTTAAACACAAGAATATTCAAAAGTATACTAGAGTTGGTGTTGGTAGAAATGATATCGAATTGAAAAGTATGATTGATTTTGTGTTGGTGAGGAAGGGGATGTTTAAGTATGTGTTGGACGTTAAATCAGTGAGGGGAGTTAGAAATGTGTTTATCAAATCATTATTTTGTTTTATATAAAATCAAGTTAGTGGGGGCTTGAATGGAGAGGAAGGTGATAAGGAAGGAAGTGAGTAGAATTAAGAGTGAGAAGTTATGTGAACATAGTAATAAGGATAAGTATTTAAGAGCGCTTGAAAGTAAATCAGTGGAATGTGAATAAGTTTAAACTGTACAAATCTAGAAGCTAATGAGGGAAGTGGTTGTTACTAGTGCAAAAGAAGTATGTGGATGTGCAAAAGTAGGAAACAAAAATGATAACAGTGAGTGATGGAATGAAGAGGTGATGCAAGAGGTTAAAAGTATAAAAGAAGCATGATTGAATGTATTAAAAGCCGACGATGAGGTTCAAAAGAAAGATGTTTGAATTATATAAATAACAAAATAGGGAATACTAAAAGATGCATACGTAGGAGGAAAAAAGGGGTAAATGAACAATTTGGAAGGAGGATGAATGGGGCCCTACAAGGGAATAGTAAGCTCTTCTAGAAGGAAGAGCGTAAGGTTAAGAATGAGAAAATGGGTATCTGTTTAGAATAATGAATAAGGATCCTTCTTTCGTAACTGATGAAATGGATGTGAGGGGAGTGTGGAGGGTGCACTTCGAAAATCTGCATAACATTGGCAGTAATAAATGATGATAGTGAATTTGTGTGTGGGCTTGATGGTGCCAGAAGGAATATGTATTTTGGGGATGAGATCATTAGTAAGGAGGAGGTAATAGGTAGAGCGAGAAAGTTGAAGAATGGTAAATTTGCAGATATAGATCAAATTACTGGTAAAATGATCAAGAACGGAAGCCAGATGGTGATTGATTGGAGTTGGAAGTTGTGTAAAATAGCTTTTATGGAGGGTAAGGGGGATAAGGGTAACTGTAGGAATTATAGGGGAATTAGTTTATTGTAGCGAAGAAATATGCTGGTATTTTGGTCGAAAGAGTACGTCGAGTGACTGGAGAAAGTGCGTTTGGAAGTGGTAAAGGATGTGTGGATCAAATATTTGCATTGAAATAAATGATTGAAAAAATGAGAGAAAGGAAGAATAATTTGTCTTTAGGTTTTATGGATTGTCAACAGGCGTATGATAGGACTAATATGGAAGCTCTTTGGCAAGTGTTAGTGATATGTGGTATTGGTGATAGGCTTATGAATGGAATCAAAAGTATGTATGACGATAGTGAAGCGTTTGTAAGAATAAATGGAGTTGAAAATAATTGGTTTAATATTAATAGCGGAGTGAGGCAGGGATGTGTTATATCTGCTTGGTTATTTAATTTGTATATGGATGAAGTGATGAAAGAATTAGAGGTTGCGTAGCAGAGGACGGTTCTATAATGATGAAGAGTGGAAGAGAGTGGAATGTGCCCTACCTATTATATGCGGATAATTTGGTTTTGTGTGGCAAACCTAAAGAGAGTGTGAAAGGATTGATAGAGAGATTTAGCAGGGTGTGTAAAAGGAGGGGTTTGAAAGTAAACGTAGACAAGAGTAAGGTTATGTTTGTGAGGGAGGGCAGTCCTCAGTATGAAGTTGTTAGATGGTGAGCAACTAGAACAAGTGTCCGAGTTTAAATATTTAAGATATATGTTGGATGAAAAGGGAACGGATGATGCAGAGCGTAGTAGGAAAGTTGTGAATGGCAGGAAGGTGGCAGGTGCAATTACATCGTTGGTGGAGGTAAAGAGACTAAGTCTTGAGTGCGCTAGGGTCTTATATGAGGATATGTTGTTACCTGTGTTAATGTATAGTAGTGATACTATGGTCTGGAATAAGAGGTATAGATGTAAAGTACAATGTGTTCAGATGGAGAATTTTAGAAGCGTGTTAGGTGTGAGAATTGATGAAATGAGGAATGAACGTATTAGAGAGTTTTGCGGTATGAATAAAGGGGTAAATGAAAAAAAAATGAAAGAACGTTTAGATAGTTTGGTCATGTGGTAAGGATAGATGATAGTCGGTTTTTTAAGAGGATGTATTGTGGTGAGTGTGTTTGGAATCGACAGACTGGAAGACCGAAGAAAAAGTGGATTGGGTCAGTAAAGGAATGCCTGGAGGAGAAAAATGTGAGTTTGACAGAAGCAAGAAGAAAGGTATATAATAGGAGTGAATGGTGGGGTTT
>JABUQX010045874.1:27500-30000 GCA_015478945.1 Trachelipus rathkii
TATACTTGAAGAAATTTGGTAACAATGTAGTTAATCACTTTTCTAACAGAATTTTTTTTTTTTAAACTCTGGAAAATTATCTCTATATTTTAAAGTAAAGAAAAGCCCAATAAATTTCATTTAATCTAAACGCCATTTTTTTATTGCATTTCACTTAACAAGCCTCATGAATGTTCATTATGTTAATTGAAAGAAATGCAGTCACTATTTCCATATAAAGTCAAAGTAAGACCATACTCCACATCATTCTGCAAACTACTTTTTCCTTATACGTTCATTTAAAACACTTTTTTGAAGCTCATTAATTTAAAATAGAATCAAACTCTCCCCACCTAACACTTACCATGAATTAGAAAATTAAGCTCTCTTTGCAACAGCATAAAACAACAAAACATAAAATATAATAAATGGGCTTCAGAAGTCTTACCAAAAAATCATTCCCTTCAGATTTAGGCACAAACAAATCGTATGAAACCTCATTTGAAATTTCTCATTTGCAAGTCTACACAGGTCAATAAAATAAACACAGAGTAAACAAAGATTTCAGATGGCCTTTCTGGACAAACTATATACTTAACCAAACCAATATAAATTTTCTTTATACAATAGTCAAACTAAGAAACGGTGTCCAACGAGGCCTCTAACCTGTTCCCTCCCAATCTTCACAATCAAAAATAGGAACAATAATAATATACTAAAATATGTTACAATTAATTGCTCAGGGCACATTCATAAAAACAGTTTCAATTGAAACTTACTAAATACAACAACTCAAAAGCTGGAGTACTTACGGTGGTGTGCAGAGCACCTTCGTAGGTAGGCGAATGTTTGTCTATAGACGAATATGAACCATTTACTGCCGAAGTTTTAATGTTTTTCTTGATGGAATATTTTGGATGCCGAGTCCCGTTTCAGGTCAGCGACGCCCCGCTTTAGAGATGCGAAACAGGTTATCAGATCTTCAGAACCGGAGCCGGCGAAAAAGTATTTTTGACGCTTGATACATCAAGTTAGGAACTTTTGAGATTTCAATCTTCACTTAGGGATCTGTAGCCCCAAATACACTGTCTTTCATGATCAATAAAGAAAAACGATAGTTTTTGTCATAATCGAAATTGTAGTAACATACCAGTCTCATCACTCAACCCTTTCCCCTAATATTGGGAGTTTTTAAGGCTTTCAATCCCCACCAAAGATCTTTCTACTCACTCCTGAGTCACTATTCCTCTGTAGGACTGACAAAAGTTCCCTAACACCACCGTAGGGGGTGTTGGCTCGTAAAGTAGAGGTTTGGGCAACTCCATCGCCGAAATATATATATATATATATATATATATATATATATAAAACTATATATAATATATATATATATATATATATATATATATATATATATATATATATATATATATATATATATATATATATATATATATATATATATATATATATATATATATATATATATATATATTGTTTCCTTTGGTGAACAAAGACCGCGGAGGGCTACCAAATTCTACAAGAGTTAAAGGAAATTCACAAGCCGACATGCCCAGACACACAGCATTTGAATGTGAGCATGTCAAAGTTAGTTAGACAAACAGATAAATAGATAAAGATTAAAGATAAAGATTTTTTCAGACGATTACATGTAAGATTGAGCATATCGGTAATTCTGAGGTCAGAGGAGAGTTGAACAAAGGAAAGTTGGTTGTACAATGTACAACAAGGTGTGTCGCACTATTCTTCCCAATGGAGGTGGTATGTTACTGGAAAGTTCAGAAGAACAGTGTCCTTTGCATTAGCTATAGGATAAGGAGAGTGACGCAACAATTTGACTTACTGAAATAGACCGGAGAGAGTTAATGACAGCAGGAGAGCTAATAACCCGAAAAACAATAGACCCTACCATTTTAAGTAGAGCTATGTGAGTGGAACCACACCGGATGAGTGAGACGTGACCCATACAGTGGCAAACCTTACCTTTATAAAGAGCAAATAACTGCGGTGGTGTGAAGAAATTCCGGAATGCGCCTCAGAACACTCGATCTCTTAGAAGCTTGCTGAGAATAAGAAAAAAATATAATTCTTCCAAATAAGATCACGAGAAAAAGAAACTCCAAGAATATTTAGAACAGAAGAATTTTTCAGTTGTGTGGTTTCAAAAAAAGATGATGTTGTTGTTTGATGTTGTTTTGAAGATTATGAAGGAATTGAGCTTTTGAGGTATTGCAAACAACCTTGTTCTCAATACCTCAATTTGAAATTTGAGAAAAGTTCAGAGATTAGTTGTTCCAAGGCAACCCTATTAGCATGAAACACTTGCTGTTGGGTGGGACATCTTTTAAAATGAAATGAGTAACGAACGGTCGAATAGTCGGTATAAGAGTGGATAGTTGAATACGTAATAGAGAGACGTTAATTAATGGGAAGTAGGAAAAGGATAGTGGATGGGACCAAACCTTGAGGAACATCACTATTTAAAGATTTAAAGGATGAA
>JABUQX010045874.1:37500-45000 GCA_015478945.1 Trachelipus rathkii
ACGAAATAATATTCTATACTAATAATTATAATAATCTAATAATAATAATAATAATCAATGATAATAATATCAATAATAATATAATAATAATAATAATAATAATAATAGGAACAATGTGAATAATGATAATAATAATAATGAAAATGATAGTAGGGACAAAAGGAATTATAATAAAAATAATGAAAATAATAGTAAGAAGAGGAAATAATTGGAATAATAATAATAATAAAAATAATAAAAATAATAATAATAATAATATAATAAAATATAAATAATATATAATAATAATAATAATAATAATAATTAATAATATAATAATAATAAATAACTAATAATAATATAATAATCAATAATAATAATAAATAATAATAATAATAATAATAATAATATAAAATAATAATAATAATAATAATAATAATAATAATAATAATAATGAATAATAATATAATTAATAATGAATAATAATAATTAATTAATAATATAATATAATAATATAATAATAATAATAAATAGAATTAAAAGTAAACAAATAAAATAATAGTAATATAAAATATAAATAAAATAGATATAATAAACAATATAATAATAATTAATAATATAACAATAATAATAATAATAATAATTCAATAATAAAATATAATAATATATAATAATAAATAATAATAATAATAATAATAATAATAATAAATAAAAAGATTATAATGAATATTAATAATAATAATTAATAATAATAATAATGAATAATAAAATAATAATAAAAATGAATAATAATAATCAATAATAATAATAATATAATATATAAATAATATTAAATAATTATAATAATAAATAATAATAATAATAATAATAATAATAATAATAATACATAAATACATAATAAATCATAACATAGTAAGAATCATAATAATAATAATAATAATTATAATGATAATGATATAATAATAAATATAATAATAATAATAATAATATAATAATAAATAATCATAATAATAATAATAATAATAATAAAAATAATAATAATAATAATAATAATAAAATAATAAAATAATAATGAATAAATAATATAATAATAATATGAAATAATAAGGACAATAATAATAATAATAATAATAAAAATAATAATGCTACTATTACTAATACTACTACTACTACTACTACTACTACTACTACTACTACTCCACTACTGCTACTACTACTTATAATAATAATAATATAATAATAATAATAATAATATAATCATAATAACTCTCATGCCAATGAACAATAATAATAAAATATTAATAATAACTATTATTATTAATTAATTCTTCTATTATTATTTGATTACTATTATTACCTTGATAATATTAATAATAATAATTATTAATTATTATTATTATTTATATTATTATTATTATATTATATTATTATTATTATTATTATTATTATTATTATTATTATTATTTGTTATATTATTATTATTATTATTATTAATTATTATTATTATTATTATTATTATTATTATTACTATTAATTAGTGATAGTATTTTTTTATTATTATTCTTATTATATTAATATTATCAATTATTTTTTTATTATTATATTATTATTATTATTATTATTATATTATTTAATTATTATTATTATTATTATTATTATTATTATTATTATTATTATTATTATTATTATTATTATTATTATTATTATTATTATTATTATTATTATTATTATTATTGATTATTATTATTATATTATTATCTTTTTATTAAATAATTTTTATTATATTATTATTATTATTATTAAGATAATTATAATCTACATTTTTCAAAGAAGGAATAAATTGAATTTTATGAAAATCACAGCATAGATCAAATAATAAAAAATAAAAATGAAGAATAAAAAAAATTATTTGTCAGTCTTTTTAGGAAAAAAAGTTACAACCTCTCAAAGTTTGGCATTTTCTTATAGGGTTTTCTTATTAAAAAAGTGAAAAGGGCCTCGAGATCGGTTTAGGACTATCCTAGTTCAGGTTACAATAAGATTTGTTAAGTTTATCGGAATACATAACATAACATATCATAACCTGAACTAGTAGGTTCCTAAACCGAGACCTAACCTGGATGGATCAACGATGCAGTAAACCTAGACCTAACGTAGATACATCCAGTTTTATAAGAAAACCCTATGGAAAATGCCAAACTTTGAGAGGCTATAACTTTTTTTTTTCTTAATAGAGCGTTTAACAAGCAATTTTTCTTTGTATGTATTCTTACTTTTTTTTTGAAGTCTATGGCTGTGATTTCATAAAAATCTGTTAGAGTATTTATGTAAATAAATTAAATAATAATAATAATAATAATATAATAATAATAATAATAATAATAATAATAATAATAATAATAATAATAATAATAATAATAATAATAATAATAATAATAATAATAATAATAATAAGATAATAATAATAATAATAATATAATAATAAATAATAATATAATAATAATAACGATAATAATAATAATTTTATCAGATATAAAAATAATGAATAATAATAATAATAATAATATATAATAATAATAATAATCAATAATAATAATAATAATAATAATATAATTAATATAATTAATAATAATGAATAATAATCTAATAATAAAAAAAAAAAAATAATAATATCAATGAATAAATAAAAATAATAATAATATCATAATATAATATATAATAATATAATAATAATCAATAATAATAAGATAATAATATAAAATATAAATAATAATAGCAATAAAATAATAATATTATAAAAATAATAATAGTAAGAAACAGTAATAAAAAATATTAATAATGCGTCGTCAAACCGAAAAGGAAATTAATAATAATATATAATGATGATATAATAATAAATAATAATATAAATAATAATATAATAAAAAATAATAATAATAATAATAATTAATAATACTAATAATAATTAATAAACAATAATAATATAATAATAAATAATAATAATAATAAATAATAATAATAATAAAATAATAATAATATAATAATAATATAATAATATAATAATAATATAATAAATAATAATAATAATATAATAATAATAATAATAATAATAATAAATATTAATAATAAAATTAAAATTAAATTTAAAATTAAAAATTAAAATTAAAATTAAATAAATTAAATTAAAATTAAAATTAAAAATTAAAATATTTTATCATGTAAATTATAATATAAAAATAAAAATAATAATATAATAATTTAATAATAATAATAATAATAATAATAATAATAATAAATTAATTAATAATAATAATGAATAATCACAATAATAATAATAATATAATAATTATTATTATTATTATTATTAATTATTATTATTATTATTTATATTATTATTATTAATATATTATTATTATTATTATTATTAATATTATTACTTTAATTTTGTTATTTATTATATTATTATTATTGATTTTATTTTTAAATTATAATTATTATTATTTTTATTATTATTTATTATTATTATCATATTATTAATTATTTTATTATTTATTATTATAATTATAATTTATTTCACTTTATTATTCATTATTATTCATTATTTATTGTTATTTATATTATTATTATTATATTAATGATTCCTTTTAGGATAATTTTTGTTATAATTGATTGTTTTCTTTTGTTTTTGTTATTATTATTATTATCTTATTCATTATTAATTATTATTAATTATTATTTTATTTATTATTATTATTATTATTATTATTATTACTTATTTATTAATTATTATTATTATTATTATTATTATTATTATTATTTTCAATAAGTACTCCTAAACAAATTTTTATGAAAATCACAGCATAGATTCTAAAAAATAAAAATGAAGAATAAAAAAAATTATTTGTCAGTCTTTTTAGGAAAAAAAGTTACAACCTCTCAAAGTTTGGCATTTTCTTATAGGGTTTTCTTATTAAAAAAAAGTTTGAGGGGAAAAAAAAGGCTCGAGATCGGTTTAGGCTATCCTAGTTCAGGTTACAATAAAGATTTGTTTAAGTTTACCCGGAATACATAACATAACAATATCATGAACCTGAACTAGTAGGTTCCTAACCGGAGACCTTAACCTGGATGGATAAGTGCAGTAAACCTAAGACCTACACGTGATCATCCAGTTTTATAAGAAAACCCTATGGAAAATGCCAAACTTTGAGAGGCTATAACTTTTTTTTTTTCTTAATAGAGCGACAAGCAATTTTTCTTTTATTATTCATTACTATTTTTTTTGAGTCTATGCTGTGATTTTCATAAAAATCTGGTTAGAGGTATTTATTGTAAATAATAATATAATAAATAGTATAATAATAATAATAATAAATAGTAATAATAATATGCATTATATTATGATTTATTTAAAATAATAATATAATAATAAATTAACATATGCCAAATATTAATTAATTAGTATATTTTTAGGATGATAATAGTAGGTTAAAATAATAATAATTCAAACCTAAAATAATAATAATATATAAATAATATAATAATAATAATAATAATATAATAATAAAACTAATAAGAATTTTAAATAATAATAATAAAATAATAATAATTTAATAAAAAATAAAAAAAAAGTTAAAATTTTAAAAAAATAATAAAATAAAAAAAATAATAATAATAATAATAATAATAATAATAATAATAATAATAATAATAATAATAATAATAATAATAATAATAATAATAATAATAATAATAATAAAAATAATAAAAAATAATAATAATAACAATTTTTACACGAATCTAAAAATAGTTATAATTCTAAGATTAATAGTTGAACAAGAAGAAAAATAACTGATAATAACAATAAAGGCGAGGGAAAGTACGTGATAGGAGGAAAAATGATATGTACTATAAAAGTAAAAGATTATCCTAATAATATTAATAATAACAATAATAATAATATACATATAAAATTTATTTGTTAAAATTATACCATTTACTAATAGCCATAATATAATATCATATAATTAATAATAATTAATAATAATAATAATAATAATAATATTAATTAAAATTTAAAATAAATTTTAAAATTAAATATTAAAATTAAAATTAAAAATTAAAATTAAAATTAAAATTAAATAAAATTAAAATGAAATTAAAATTAAAATTAAAATCAAAATTAAATATAAAATATAATAATAAAAATGGAATAAGAATAATTTGAATAACAGTAATATAGTAACAAATAATAATAATAAAATAATAGTTCATAATAATAATAATAATATAATAAAATAATTTTAATAATAATAATAATAATAATAATAATAATAATAATAATAAAATAATAATAAATCATACAATCTTTTATAAGAAAATTCTTTATGAAAAAACAGAAGATAATAGGGATAGTTTGACTTTTTTTTTTTTCAGATCGCAGACGATAGATGTCTTTAATTAGGAGAACATCAGTTTAAAGAAAATAATTCAATATCACATCAAGTCCAAATCTAACGCTTAAGGGATAAATCTTAAATGATTTCTATAAGCATTAAAACTTTCTTCTATGTTTTCTGAAAGAACTAGTGCGACTAGGGAGAATGTGAGTCATATAGTATACCAATTTCTCTGTAATAAAACTAGCTTTAATGCCTCTTACATCGAGTATACTACTATTCTTCAAACTTCGTGACTCACCAAATAGATACAAGCCTAATAATATCTTTGATCATTTGAAAAACAAACACGGAAACCCCTAACCCAATCTAGACACTTCCATTTTTGAAATATTACACTGAGCAGGATTGTTTTCTGATTTGAGGCTGGCTGAGTCGTTCTTAATAAGAAAGCACAAAACAGTAATCAACATCAAGTACAATGACATGGAAAATATTTTGAACATCTTATAAGTTTGACTAGATAGAATCTCTCTATTGATATAATTATTATTTTAGTATTTCCATATTTAACATAGTTGCAATATTTTTTTTGTTTGGCTTCCCATCTTATACTTAAATAACATTTATTTTTGTTTTATCAATTGTTGAATTAGTCCAGAACTCATTTCTGATGATGACTGAAGTGGCCAGGGAAATATTATATTAAAAGTTCAAAAAGCTGTTGTTGTCCTATTCTCTTCTAGAATGGTCCTTAAGAAAATCAATCATGAAGCGGTTAATATCTTTAGGAAATTGGAAAAGGCGTGCAAAGCTCATCATATTAAAAAATAATAATAATAATAATAATAATATATAATAATAATAAAATAATTAATAAGAATAATAATAATAATAATAATCAATAATAATGAATAATAATAATAATAATAATAATAATAATAATAATAATAATAATAATAATAATAATAATAATAATAATAATAATAATAATAATAATAATAATAATAATAATTAATAATAATAATAAAAATAATAATAATAATAACAATACTCAAAATAATAAAAAATAATGAAGAATTTTATAGCAAAAATTTTCAGAATATTTATAATGGTAATCTGTTTTCAAGCCTGGAAACTCAGGCAATAATAATAATAATAATAATCATATAATAAATGATAATAAAATAATAATAATAATAATTAATAATATGATAATAATAATATATAATAATAATAATAATAATAATAATATTAATAATAATAATTAATTAATAATAATAATAATATAATAATAATACAATAATATAAATAATAATAATAATAATAATAATAATAATAAAATAATATAAATAATATAATAATAATAATAATAATCAATAATAATATAGAAAAATAATAATAAAATAATAATTAATAATTAAATAACTAATAATAATAATAACAAATTTTACAAAATCTTCTACATAATAACTAATTATAACATAAAAATAATAATTAAAAAATAAAAATTAAGTTAAAAAAAAAAATTAAAAAAAATAAAAATAAAAATAAAAATAAAAATAAAAATAAAAATAAAAATAAAAATAAAAATAATAATAATAATAATAATAATAATAATAATAATAATAATAATAATAATAATAATAATAATAATAATAATAATAATAATAATAATAATAATAATAATAATAATAATTAATAAAAATATAATAATAATTTAATTTAATTTAAATTTACTATTTTACTTATATATTCTCAATCACTTTATTAAATTTTTTCTACTAAAAAGACGTAGAAAGGATTGCTAAATAATATTGAGTGATTCTACTTAATTAATTTTATTATTAATTAATATCTTTATTTCAATTACTATAATTGCTATGATTATTGTACTTATAAATCTACTAATTGTAATTAATGTAATTTTGTTAATGCAATTAATATTATTTATATTTCTTCAAAGAAATATTCATAATTTTAATGCAGTTGCAAATGAAATGTTTATATATACTTATTAAAATAGTATATTGATAGTATATATATATATATATATTATATATGATATATATATATATATAGTAATATATATTATATATATATATAATATATAGTATATATA
>JABUQX010045875.1:0-10859 GCA_015478945.1 Trachelipus rathkii
AGGAGTGATAGTGAATGTGTGTGGGTTATATGGTTGCAAGAAGGAAATAGGTATTTTTTAGGGACAGGGTCATTAGAATTAATTGAGTAAGCAGGTAATGGATATGAGCGAGAAAGTTGGAGAATGGTAAACTGCTGGCATAGATGAAATTACTTGTTGAAATGTCAAGGTCTTGCCAAATAAAAATGCTTTATATATATTGGTAGATATAAGTCTCCAAATTATGGATTTGGAAGAGAGCATTAATAATACCTTATATAATAAGGGTAAAGGGGATAAAGTAACTGTAGGAATTATTAAGGGGAATTAGTTTAAATTGAGTGTTGTTAGGGAAGATATATGCCTGTTGTTAAATTTTTTGGAGTCGTAATAGAGTGCGTCCAGTATGTAACTGTATTACTTGATTGGTGAGTGAGCAATTTTGCATTTAGAAGTGAATAGGGGTTGTGTGGGATCAAATTCTTTAACATTGAAGCAAATGTATGAATAATAATAATTAAGAGATAAAATTAATAAAATTGTATTTAGGATTAATGGAGTTGCCACAGGCGTGTGATAGTATGTTCATGAAATGCTTTATTGGCAGGTGTATAGTGATGATTTCATGTCCGACGGTGCTCTATCAATGGAATTCAAAATATGTCGACGATAGTGAAGCGGTGTGTGTAAGAATAAATGGTAGATTTGAAAGTGATTTGTGTTTAGATATCTAATAGCGTTGAGTGAAAGGGATGTTGCTAATTGTCTCCTGGTTATTCAATCTGTTATAATGGATGATTCATTATGCAAAGAATTATAGGTGTGAGTGGCTAGTTGTGGAAGTTGTGTTAGAAGTAACAGAGAATGGACAAGAGAGTCGAGTGTGCCCTATCCTATTATATGCGGATGATTTGGTTTTGTATGGCCAATCTGAAGAGAGTTTTCGAAGAGCTGATTTCTGTCATTCTGGTATGAAATGTGTAAAAGTATGAGTTTTTTTTTTTTAAAAGTTTAGAATACGAGTAATATTTTGGTTTATAGCAAGTGATGTTGAAAGGACAGTCTCTGGGTGTGTAAGTTATGTTGGATGGTAAGAGCAACTGGACACTTCTAAGTTTAATATATTTGAATATATGTAGACTGAAAAAGGGAACGTTAATGGTGCATGAGTGTAGTGCGCAAAAGTTGTGTGATGGTAAAGGTAAGGTGGATCGATCAAATTTAATCCATGGTAGAACTGTGAAAGGACAAGTCTTGATGGGCTAGGTTCTTACATTAGGGTAATGCTGTTACTGTATTAAATAATGTTTGTTAAGTAAGTGAAACCTATGGGTCTGGCACTAAGAGGATTATATTTTGGATCTAAAAGAACAATGTTGGTGTAAGATGGACAATCTAGGGATAGTGTTAGTGTGTGGAATGAACTTAAGTAAAATAAAGGATTCAATGCATTAGGGGAGTATTGCGGTGTAAAGAAAAAGAAGTAATTGAGAGATATAATGAAAGGACAGTTTATCATTGGGTATGGTTTATGGTCATGTGTAAAAGGATGGATGATTAGTCGGATTTGTGTTTAAGCGGAATGTATGTGGTTAGTGGATGCTGGTAATCTGATCTGCTTGGAAAGAACCAAAGGAAAGTTACGATGAGTCAGTATATATGGAATCTTCTACTTGGAGAGAGGAAATACGAGTTTTGAAGTCAGTAGACTGAAGAAAGGTGTTAAAATAAGAGTGATAGCAGGGTTTTGCGAGAGTTTTCGTAATTAATTGATGATAACTTTTATATACAGTTTAATTTTTAACGGTTTTGACATAAATTTAAATGCAATAAAAAAAAGTTATTTTAAAAATTATTACAGGGTTTTCGTATGCTTGGAGCAATGTTCGTTGTTTGAAGCCATTGACCTTTTTTAACGTTTTTGCTTTGGGAAAGCATTACTTTCGTTTTTTTTTGGCATTTTTGCGTTGTTAGGAGCCAAAGGTAGTTGTTTGGAAGAAGTTATTCGTCTGTTTAGAGCATGCTTAATATCGTTTCAAATTCTCCCATAATCCTTTCTAATCTTCCTTTGTGTCAATAAACTCTTGTCCTGAGATATTCTATTGGCTTTTAAATACTTCATTCCCTTAGTGATATAAACATATGAGTAACAGTGGCTGTAAAGGAAGAGACACTTGGATATATTAAAATTAAAGCATCAAGATAAATAGACAACCGGAGACTCAAGAGAGAAATATTCATATTGGAGTTAATATGATAAATATTATTGCGAGCAAAGAAGATGTATCTTACAATCTGCTGACAAGTATTTACATAGTTTCAATCAGAAGATTTTATGCCGTCTCGATAACTTAATTATTTCGTTATATAAATGTAAAAATACTTAAAGAAAAATTAAATTCTTCATTTCTTCAGTTGTTGAACTCTGAAACATAGAAATTCATCATAGTTAATTAATTATGTTAAGATAAGTTGTTGTAAAAGAGCACTAATATAACTTGGAAAATTATTTTTCTCGCCATTCAAAGTTATTTCTTGGTTATACATTTTGATAATTCCCTCTTGAACTAATAGTATAAAACAGTATCTCGTTATATGGTTTTCTATACTGTTATTTAACTTAAGGTTACAATTTACAGAACCTTAAGTAATTCTGTAATTAAGGTAATAATATTTTATATTTGGATCATTATTATATTAAGGAGCTTATATAATTTTTATTAATTGGGGACTGATTTTGAAAATGGCATTGAAAATTTTAAATCTGTAAAAGACACACGTTTAATTTTTTATGCCTTTATTAAAAATCTTTTGGTAATAATAATTATGTTAGTTAAAATTTTATTTCATTGAAGGTGTTTTTTTACAATGGATATTAAGTATGAATTATTCCCGTGATTACATAATATATAAATAAATAACATCCCTTTCAAGTTAGATTACAACTTGGCCTAGACGAACAGGAAGGGCGGGTCCATCCATAAACTGTCCAGCCTTATTAGAAAGGACTAATTAGGTCTCTCTTAAATAGCTCTTTCTGTACTTCTCCAGAATAATAAGAATCATACATCACTTTGCTACTTCAATACTAGTGTTTGACTGTATTATCATCGAAAGATATTGAGGTGTTGTTTTCATAAGTGTATAGATTTATAGTGTTTTTTCTTTTTATGAATCAAACTTTATTATTAGACAAATAATTCTACACACGGGAAGTAGAGATAGCTATTTTTCGGTTTTTTTTCCGTAAAACATATAACACATTTTTAAGTGGCGCCCGTAAACAGTGACTCCATCTGTGTTCTTGTTTTTGGTAGCCATGTTATTGTGGATTTATCCCACCGATACATACAATAGCGGTTTAACACTAATTTACTTGCTAATTATTTATATCTCAGTTTAACTTTGGAATAAGTTTATCTCTTGTTCTTTCGAAGCTTTTGTATTTACTTCTATAAGTTTTTTTCTATTCTTAGTGGTCTTTAAATAAACTTATTATTACATTCAAATAATATTTTAAGTGTTTTAATTGAAAGTTTTATTAATTTGTATCTCGGTAAATTTAATAATTTATTTCATTTTTGGGTGTGGTCTGAGACGCTTTGTCTTGTTGGTGGAGATATAGTAGGATAATGTTAGTTCTTTTTTGTCGTTTGGTTGTTTTATGTGTAGTTTTTTTTGAAATATTTCAGAGGTTATGGTCTCTTACCGTATATGATAGTTATAGTAGTGTTGGTTTGTTTTTGGATTGTTATATGTTTATGGTGTGTGAGATTTGCTGTATAGGTTTAGTATGTTGTAGTGTTTAAGAATTTTGAGGTATCGTGTGAGAGGAGTGTATGTCTTGTTAGATGATTTGAGTGTGTGTTTAGTTATTTTATTTTCCTCATTTCTCCTTTTGGTTTTGTCTGTTTTTTTGTCTATTGTTCTTTTTTGTGTTGAGTTGTGTGGTGTTTTTGTGTTTTTTGTTTTATTATTTGTGTGTGTGTGTTGTGTGTTGTGTAGTGAAAGATGGCAGTGTATCTGCGTAGGCGCGGCTTTACATTTTAACTTTGCCAAACATTCCCGCCGCCTTAAAACTCTAACTTGTGCCTGTGTGGAATAATCACCTCTCTAACCACTACAATTAACGCTTATTATTGCTCTGTATAAATCAAAAAATGCTAAGAATTCATTCCTCTAACTAGTTTAAATATGTATCAACATATACAACTTATTTTTCACACACTTTCCGTCTGAAAGGTTTTGAGTGTGTGTACTATGTTAAGGAGGAAATTAATAGGGCTCCTGTTAAACACGTGGGCCTCGTGAATTCTCGAAGTCTCCTAACCTTTAATGATTTGATGTGTCCAATAAATCTTCTTCCTTGCTAACTCACATATAATTTTGTGTTCTGCTACTTGTTCTCGTAAAACCAGAGGGCAATTTTCAACTCTTGTCGGTTGAATATTCTGTCTCTAACTGGACGGGCTTTCTCACAACGAGAACTGTTGTATACTTGTTCTTCTCATCCAAATACTGAGGTTCCCTTCTATTTAGGTGGTGGATTTCAATGTACAACCAACAATCTTAGAATGGTTTATGGAGAGTCCTCTAATAATGAATTTAAGGTGGTGAGGAGGCCGCAAACGGTTCATTTAGCATTCTCGAACGATCTGGAGCAACTAATCAAAGAACCTAACCACACATTCGGATCGTTCCCAAACAATTCTTGAACACGCTTGCTTTATGTTTCACCACTAGTCTTCTCTCTATAAATATACCAAATTCGCTAACTTCCTATTTTTATTTTGTAAATCTGACCAAATCCTTTGTAGCTCTTAATTTTAAACTTTTCTCCAGCACAGCTTCATCCTGCCTTACGCGTTTTTTTTTATGGCATCTTTGATCGGGCTTGATTGGGGGACTTGCGTCTCTCTAACGCTAGCTATAATTGGAGTGAAATGCTTGAGCTCTGATGACGCTTCGGCTTCTGCACTAAGGTGGGAGCTGTAATCGTTGATGGGATGAGCAGGTTCATTACCTTCTCGACTAAATCTTTCTCTCCTCCTAATCCATGGTTTCGATCGTGCCTTGTCTCTGGCAACTTCAGACTAGAGACAGCGCGGTATCGGGAAGTGGAAGAAATTCTCGTTATTCTCTTATCAACTCCTCGCTAGGTGGGTTTCACTCAACTAGAAATCGTTGCAAGGGATCCTCTTCGACGAGCAAAAGCGGGCTTTCCATGCAAACGATAAGTGTGGCCTACCTCCTTGTTCTTCCTACTGACAAAAATCTTTCTGGCCTTCTTGCCAAAAACATCTTTAACAACCTTCTGTAAAATCAAGTCCTTTTTCTCCTCTTATTGAATATACTTGATCTTTGCTTAACTAAACTCTCAAACTGAAAAGCAATTTTTCGGCGCTTTCTATTTATCCTCCTAAACTCTACTCTGGACGATGCTAACTGTTTCCCTCCTCCCATCCTCCCTTCTCCTGCTCACAGGTTCTCTAAAATGTTTTTGCCCTGTGATTACATTTATGGGGTGCATGGGCTTTTGACATCTAAGGACACGTGTAGGTTATAGGATCGGGGGTAAGCTCGGAGCGGGCATTATCTTCTCACGTGTTTTTAGGATGAATGAGCTTACATGCTGCACGGGCCTGTCCATCGTTCATATCTATATCTCTTAATGTCTCAAAAACTGCCATTTCTTTTCCTTCAGTGTAAGGATAGCACAGCAATATGTTTCAAGCCTATTCCGAAAAAAGGTAAGCTAGCTCTGATCTTCTAACTATCGCCTCTAATAGCTCTCACTTTAATTCTGGGAGTCGATAAGGTCTTTGAAACCCTCCTAACTCTCACTTTCTTAGACCTATCTTGGATTACTCAATTCTCTTCTTTACGAATTGCCTAGTACGGCTTTGGCCGTTCAAGGTCTTACTGGGCTTTATACTTTTCTAATTTAAACGAATAATTATGTTTTCTGCTCTTAGGAACTAGGGGGAGACTTGCGTGGTGGCGCTTGAGATATTCCAAAGCATTTGACCGGTAATGGCACGCGTCACTGCTCTTCAAGCTACCCTACTTTGGTTTCCTCATTCTCTTGCTTACTTATGTCTAGCTTTCCTTTCAAGTCGCTCAAATATTGGTGTGGGTTGATGAGCGAACTTCTTCTCTATTCTTTAATAGTGGTGTATCCTCAAGGGTTCGGTCTTATCTCGCTAATGTATATCATAACATTTAATTAAAATTTAAAAATCCCTTTTCCCCCCCCCTTTTTCAAATATATCTAACTCTATCCACTCATATGGCCGATGACTCGATGCTTCACTCTTCAACTCATGCATATTCTGCTCATATCTTTTAAGCTCTAGAATTGCCTCTTCGTCTTAATCTTTCCCGATTCTTTCTCACGGTGAATGTGGATTAAGAACTTTCGTCCGATTGAGGTCATCTCAACCCTTGTGTTATTCAATTCTTTAAAAACTCTAACTTCTGACAAATCTCCCTCTCTAAAACACCTTCTAACTTTTATTTATTCTTTCGTTTACCCTTTCTCGTCTCTCCTGTTTGACAATATAAACATCCTTGGCCTTAACCTAAACAAACAAAAAAATGTCTTGATAACCTCACATCAACGACGGTTTGCTAGGGCGGCTTCATAAGAAACTGGGAGTTCTGTTTAAACTGCGTGACTTTTTTCTCACTCTTTCACAAGTTACTTATCATTTGCCTATACAAGTTCGGTCTTCATCCGTCCCTTGTATGGAGTACTTGTTTTCTTGGTTCATGGGTGCTCTGTTTCACTACCGGCTTTTGGACAGCGTCGAGTCAAAGGCCAAAAGGCTTATAAAGTGTCCTGTACTTTCCAGTTTTCTTGACTCTCTATCTTTGCGACGCGATGTTAGTGCTTTATCTCTTTTCCTATAGATACCAGCGCGGCATGGTGTTCGAGGGTAATCTTACCACTTCTCTGTACCTAACGCACCGGTATAGAATTGGTGACCTTGGAAGACTAAAGACATGTGAAACCTTATAACCCATTTGTGAAGCATATTGGTTATCTCCAGGCTAGTTCGCTGCGGTGCTTCATTCTTTCAACTCCACAAATCTTTCTGTGGATATCCTCTTTCCATCTTCGTGGTGGTGGTGCCATGCTGAATTTAATTCTACCCTCACTTTAAAGCCTGCGTCTGTGCTCATCTGAGTAATTTACACTAGTGGATGAAATTTTGGCGTGCAACACCCCCTCCCAGAATAGGGCTCTGCCCGTGAGTGTTGACGACAACTGTAAAAAAAAAATACATGGTTCAAGCTCCACTTTTAGTCTCCTTCAGACCTAAAAGTTCAGGTAAAATGGAGGATAGTGAGAGGCTGGAATTGAACCCTGTTCATCAGATTTCTTACCAAGGGTGACCGTATGAAAGAACATCCAAGTCCCCAGCACTAGAATCTTTCCTGAATTGACAGAATATGTCGAATAGACGTAGCTCTGACCCAGAAATTTACACAGCTGATGATAATAATGATTTGTATGCTGCTAATGATGATGATAATGATGATAAATTAATACCTGTAGACCCAGATGAGTTTTTGTCGTTGCCTATGGCAAAAGATTTAATGACTTGGTTTCAAAAAGATAAACAAACATTGATGAAAAAATTATCTCAATCAAATCAGGTTAATGATAATGGTAGAGATAAATTACAACACACAAAGTCTTCCATTAGAGAAGGTCACACAGAGCCTTCCTTTAGAGAAGATAAAACAGAGCCTTCCTTTATAGAAGGTGACATAGAGCCTTCTTCTAGAGAAGGTAACAATAAACCTTACATTAGGAAAGGTGATACCCGTTTATAACTTTTTGCTGATTCAAAAATTAAATCAAATGAACAAGAAATATCGCTGAAGTCGCGTTTAGCAAGGCCAACTCAGGGGGACTTGGGGGAAGCTTTGGGTGTTGACTATAAACAAGATAGACTTAAAGAAGACAGGGGATTTAATTAAAAGTCTTCAGTGCCTTTAATGACATCTCAAAGTAAAAACATTACAAAATTAATTAATAAACCGCAGACTAAAAATACTCAGACAAAAATTTTTGATAAAGTTGTTGAACTGACTAACGATCAGTCATATAATAGTAATAGACCTCAGACTAGATTCACTCAGACATATAATCTAGACGTTAATAAAACTCAGACTTCATACCGAACACTGTTACAGCCTCCGTCCCATGTTTCTTTACGAGTAGACAGAAATCGAGAATCGAACCCTGACGACGATGTTCTGTTACACACCGGTCGACAAATAAAACAGCATCTAAGTATGCTAAAGGAAGCCATTTCCATGTTAGCACAATTATTAAAAAAATTCCAGCGTTTTAAAGTAGTAGACCCAGGGAAATATAGATACGAGGCTTAATTGGACTTATTAGTATATTTAAATGACTTCGGGTCTTACTGCGACCCTCATTACCCAAATGCTCTTCACCAGTGGCTTAGGTTATTGGGGAGACAACTCGAGGGTGGTTTTCTTGATTTACATAAATTAGCTGTTAAGAAAGATCGTAATTATTTTTCCGTTCGCGATACACTTATTAGGTGGTATGAGGATGAGAAAAAAAGAAAAGAAGAATATCATTTACAGGCCTACCACGCAGCTCATCGTAAGCGCGGTGAAAGTATACGTATGTATGCTCTTAGGTTATAAAGATTAGCTAGAAAGGCTTAAAGTGGCCATAATATGAGGGAACACGAGTCTTTACGTGTAGCATTCTTATGTAGCTTACCGCCCTACATTGAGAAAAGTGTTAGGAAATATATCAAAATGCAGCAGATAGAAGGTGTTAGACGAATTCCGTGGTAAAAAATAGTGGACTATGCGGACTCTCTGGAAACTGATAACAATAAATATCCACATTCTATATCGCAAACTTCTTCTACGGTTATAGAAGAACAGAGGGTAGGTAAAAAGAATAATAAAAACATAGATGCTTTGAATGAAACTACAGATTCAGTAGTACGAATAGATACCATCCATCCTGGGTAGCCAGAGGTATTCCATAGTCGTGGAGATGATCGTAAAGCTAGTCCCGAAAACAAAAATCCGCATAGGTATAATAATAATAATAATAATAATAATAATAATAATAATAATAATAATAATAATAATAATAATAATAATAATAATAATAATAATAATAATAATAATAATAATAATAATAATAATAATAATAATAATAATAATATGATCGTTGCAAGGATAAACAGTCTGGTAGTAGATACTACCGAGACAATCAACGTAGTCCTCCACAGAAACAAGTTCCTTTTAAGGGACGAAATTCTAATTATGAAAGAGCGGACCCGGTAAAAAGTAGACAAGATAGGGAAAAACTTATATGTGACTATTGTGAAAAGCGCGGACACCGGATGGAGCAGTGCTACAAATATTTGGGAATTTGTAATTACTGTAAAAAGAAGGGTCACCAAAGGGCGAATTGTCGTTTATATAATTCTTCATCTTCACCCCCAAAATCGTATTTAGTTATACAAGGGTTATTATCCCACATCCTGGTATTACTAAAATGGGCGATAGGGTTACCCCTTGTGAGGTGTGAAAGCTCTGAGATGGATTTTCCATTTTCATCATGTTCTACTGTAACTGGTTCTGTTTCGATAGGTATTACTACCTGAAATCGCCTAATCCCAGGTTGTCCCTCAGGGATGTGGTTGAAGAAAGAGGTAAGGAAGGTCTTTACCCTGAGATATCGTTAAACACTTGGTCTCCACGGAACTGAACCCTCGGGTGGAGAGTAATACCGTAAAGGGCTCCATTACAGATAACAATTCTTTAAAAAACCATCCAGGAGAGGAAGAAAAAATCCGTATAGATAACGATGACGGGATCGCACATTATCTGATAGTAGTTGCCGCAGTGTGCGGGTAACTTGTAATAACCCTTCCGTTGATCCTTTAATAATAACTGTAGCTTTCAAACCCCGTAGTTCTGGCTTTTTTGCCTGTATGGTAGATAGTAGGGCAGGGGTAAGTTTGATAAATGAAGGGTTGGTAAAAGATCAATTAGGGCATGTGTCATTGAGACCATCTGTAGAGGATGGGATTAATTCCGTGAATGGTTTAATCCGTGATAATTCAGTCCCCATAGATACTTATATAGAAACACCTTTATACTTCCCCGATAATGAGTTTGTTACCAAATCAATTATATTATTAGTGCTTCCGGGTGCATGTTTGTGTGAATGGATTATTTTGGGGGCCGCTGCATTGAGGGATAATAATCTCCTTCCTGACTTAACCACCAGGGAATTGATATACCGGGGGGAAAGGGAAATTGAAATGATTGCCAAGGATGAAAGTAATTCAATTCCATTTTATAAATGTGTGAATGTTTATTCAGTTAATATTCCTCCTCTTTCTTGGAAATTGGTGGAGGTTCAAGAAAAATCCGACAGTCCCTTATCATTAGTGGGGTTTCAAGGGGATTCATCAGGGAAACTTATTCATGTCCCGGGGGTGTTGGATTTAACTTCTCGTGGGAAGATCGCGATTATGAACCTTTCTCAAAAACCTCAAATCTTAGGAAAGGTATGATCTTAGGTACTTTATTGCCAATTCAGGAGGAACATTGTCTTTCTCCTACGATAAATACAGTAAGATCGGAACCTATAGAATTATCTTTAGAAAGGGGAGTTTGGACAGCTAATAAAATAAGGGAAGACTTTGTATTGGATGAGTTAACTCTTAGCTCTCAACAAAAGCATGATCTTAGAGATGTTTTGTTGAAACACCAAAAAGCACTAAGCTTTGGTGATCATGATGTAGGGGTGGCTACGAATGTCACACATAGCATTGGAGTAAAGAGCTCAAAACCTGTTAGAT
>JABUQX010045876.1:0-25000 GCA_015478945.1 Trachelipus rathkii
AAACACGATATGACAAGTCGTTTAGTCGTTAGTAGGTTCTTTTTAGTTCTTATTACCTTGGTCTTTTTTGTTTCGCGACATCCATCACTTTCATTTTTTGTTGTGAGCGAAAGTGAATGATTGTAGATGATTGTTGATTAATTGTTTTTTTCATGTATATTTTTTTCTTCCATAGGAATTACTTAATTGAAAGATTACTGTTGTATTTGTATTATTTAATGGTATGATGAAGAGTTTAGTGGTTCTGGTAGAAGAATATTGAAGAGGTTGTGGTCTTGGAAGAGGTGTGGTCCATCTGGTGACTTTTCTTGTGTATTTGGAATCCTTCTGTGGTAAGAGGACTTATTATTTTTCGCATATTATTATTATTATTATTATTATGAGTATTGTTAGCAGTAAATTTCTTTTCTTTTTCAAGATTGAAGTATTGGGTTCTGGTCCAGTCTTGTCTGGTAGTGTACTGTTGTGAAGGTCTGCTGTCTGTTCGATGGGACCGTAGAAGGTAGAAGAAAAAAAAACTGAACAATAATACTGTTCAAGTACCGGTACTAACTATTTTGATGTTGATTTTTTTTGGTTGAATTTAGTATATTGACTTTTTTTAATGGTTTAATTATTTCATGAGATTGTTATTTAAAAGTTTTTTAATGCTTCATTCAATAATAATGCAAGTTTAATGATAGTTATTAATATTTAATTTATTATTTTCAAGAGTTTCATAAGGATCTTTATTATTATTTACATTTTTTTCATAATTTTTCCTATAATTTATTGTCATGTTAGGATTTGTTTATTTATTATTTAAATTATTATTTTCATTTTTTTTATATTATATTGTTATGTTATGTTAGGATTTTTTTGGTCTCGTTTCAGTTTTGGGGTTCCATTGTTTTGGTGATCAGTTTCTTCGGCGGCTGTATTGTCTTTTTGTGGCAGCTGGTTTTCAACGATCGTGGTACATGGGTATCAATTAAAGTCAATGGTGCTGTACCCCTCAACATGTGTAGGGCTGTGGTACTACATTCATAGAATTGAAAATTTGGAAATTAAATTAAGTACGATATAGATTGATATTTGGAAAACTGAAAATAAAGATTAGAATTGAAAATAAACAAGAAAAGTGGAAATTATAAAGTAAGAAATAAATTGGAAACTTTAAAAAATTGAAAGAGATAAACTGAATGAGAAAAACTAAAACAAAACGTGAAAAGTATAAACTGAAAATAAAATAAAAGCGATAATTTGGAAATTTTGGAAATAGGACAGTAAATTTGAAACGAAAGTAATAAGTAACTGGTACCATAATTTGTATATATAAATAGTGTAGGTACCATAGGTAGGAAAAATAAAATAAACATTACGGTATTGGTACCAAAGTAACAGAAAACTATTTGAAAATAAAGTGGGTACCAAAATCGAAAAGAAATTATTTTTGGATATTTGACATTTATATTTATATTTCTAAAATTCATATATCGTATATTATATTTAGTAATTTATATTTATATTTCTCATATATCATTATATTCATGCATTATAACAGGTAGTATTATTGGTTCATATCATGTGAGGTGTATTGTATTAGAAGGTAGAGTATTGTAGGGATTGGTATTGGTGAACTATATTTAAGTGGTATTGAAATAACATTTAAATGGTATTGGGATACCGTGTATATTTATTTTGTAGATTATAGAGTATACTATTGTATAGATTGTATTAGAATAAGGTTAATTAAATAATTAAGAATTATTTGTAAGATCGGTGTTGGGTAACTTTTTCTATATTTCTTTGTAATAAATTTAAGGTGTATGTGTGTATTATTCTTATCCCCTTTATTTATCTTGGTAGACAGCCTCATGAAAAATTAAAATTCAAGTTATTGTTGTAGTTTAGGGTTTTAGATTAACGTAAAATCCGCTACAACAGTAAGGTCGATGGACAGATGAATTCGTGCAGCAGCCACTGCATGAAATCTAGTTTGAAGAGGGACTGGAGAATAGGGGACAGATTTATGAATGAGTATTCCTGCACCTCTCCTATCATTGTCACCTCTTTCTATAGAGGTTAGCGGTGATTTATAATCCGACGGTTGGAAGAAATCGCGATGACATAGTCGGAGTTCTTGCAAACATATGCACTTTGGTGTACATATGTTTATTAGTTGAACAAGTTCTTCAAAATTACAGTAGTAGCCACAACAATCCATTGAAGGAAGGTGGCCATGTTATGTTGTTATAAATATTATGAGGATGGTCTTTTTGAGACAATTGTCTCTATGTGGCTAGTGGTAATGTTGGAAGTGGATTCAGATGTGGAGGAAAGGCTGGGACGTTGGTCTCGAGGAGGAGGAGCAACAAATCCTGGTCATAAGGAATAGTCATAAACAGATATTTGGGTTGTACGACCGGTTTTGGAGGAGAGTTTTCAGTAATATTTGACGGAGGGGCTTCGCCATGAATGCGAAGGAAGTTAATTTTAATCAAGTCCATCTTATTGTGTGGACTTGGTTGGTCGTTGGAAGAGCAACTAAAGTGCTCATATTTAGGAATGGGAGCGATATCAGTATCTACAAAGCAAGCAGATTCAGAAATGTGTGGGGGGATATGGGGCCGTTTCCATAGAAATGGGGAAGGAAGGTGTCATCAAAAAAGTTTCATCCTTTCGAAAAGGTGTTTGGAGTGGATATTGGGATCCGATATAGGATTCGTTGGGTTGACAAAGTCTAATATTGGAGATTTTGACAGTAAGTCATCATGCACTCAGGGGCAATGCTATTATTTTCCCATGTCCAGAAAGATAAAATTGCAAATTTGGTTTGAGGTTCTGATTTAAACGCATAATATATTGCATGCAGTCATACTGTAAATACAGTGCCATAAGTTTTATTCGAGATGAAAATTCATTATATTTAAAAGCACAACCAGTAAACCCACCCAACTGAAAATAATCTGAACAGAGGCATTACGGTTACAAGTTTGAATGAAATGATTTTTTGTTTTGCAAACTTTCTTTTTGAATGTCATTTAAACTGTAATCAGAGTAACCATTACTAAAGTTGCAATTATAAGTTGAGGGGTATCAGCTAGAACTATTTAAGACAAAAGTAGGTAGTTCATAAAAAAAAAATCAACCTATACATGGTAATCGTTGAACGTTACCAGAAAAAACATACATATAACATTTAATAAAAACCATCTCTAGTTGGATGAGCATAGTTTGACAATTGCACATATAAATTCTGTCCCAGATTTTTTTTTTTTACTGTTAATGGCATCAAATGAGCTTCAGCTACTAGGAAGTCTGATCCCCAACAGAGAACTCCAACAGCCAGTCTAATTCCCTGGTATTGGGCGTATTGATTTTTGAAAGGAAGTAAAAATTATCTAATCTTGACTGAGCGAGTTTTATAAAGATGCAATTGAATTCTTCTACTGCCCTCCAATTCTAATTTCTCAAATATTTTAAGAGTATCATGGCTTTTTCTAAGCACTTTATCTTTAATATATTTAACATATATATATATATATATATATAATATATATATATATATTTATATATTATAATCTATATATATTACATATATATATATATATATATATAATATGTATATTATAATATATATTAAATATATACATATATATAATATAAGAATAATATATACTATATGACATTTGGTTTTTCGTCCCTATATAGTAACTTGACTGGGATCATTTAGATTTTAGGCAATGTCCTGCTAAGACGATAGAATGGGTTTTATTAACTGAATATTTTAAACAGCAAGTTTCTGACCATTCCAAAATAGTGAATATAAAGCTTTCTGAATTATTGTAAAAACCACCCGAATATTTGGATCAACTAAAATGCACAATAAACTCCATAGATCTAGAGACTATTGTCAGTGGAAGACATTTCATAAAAAGATTACGAATCATAATAGAAGATAAGGTCTGAAGATACTACATTAAAAAATTTCAATTCAATATGGAATAACCCTAAATTAAAATAATTAACATGCCTATTTTACTATTTTTTTCAGACTGTTGTCTTTGAGACAATGAACAAGGAATATAATCAATGTTCTAAGCTTACACAAATAATCACTACTCACTCACCAATTGGAATTGGACTTTTGAAGCCAATATTTTCTGCTGCAGGACACCTGAAGTCAATGTTTTCTGCTGTAGGCTTATTCATCCATGCATTGGAATATTCCGGGGTATCTAACTGTAAAGTGACATTTCATTAATATATTTATATATATTGGAATGATATATATATACTATATAGATGATATTTATTTATATAAGTATATATATAATATATATATAATATCATTAGTATATATATAATATTATAAGTACTATGATGATATAGATATACTCATAAATATATATTATTATATATATATATATAACCATTTTAGTTAGGCATGACCTTCTGTACTTATGACATTTACACCCTACATAAAACAACATTACCTCTCGAACCACAGATTAAACATGACGAAAACACTTAAGAACAAATTTTACACAACATAAAGAAACCCTCACCATAATATACAGGCAATCCATCTGCCCCTTCTTACATCATCCACCTGGGCACCCACAATATCACAGTCCAATACCCAAAAACTAGAAGTCATACAAAACAAAGCTCTGTGAAAAATAACAGGCAGCTCCCCCCCCCCCCCCCACCACCACTTACAACAAAACAAAAAAAATTCCCTTATAGAAGCTCAACTGGACAAAGGCTGTCAATTTTACAGTAAATCTCTCTCAACAAATCACCCCTTCCATCAAACACAACAACCGCCTGCACCCAAGAAGAAAAAAAAAATCACACCACATTATACTACCATCAAACACATCCATTCTCAATTCACCTAAAGAAAGCTCTCCGCTTATCCACGTTAACTCCATGCACCAAACATGCCCACCCAAAATATCCCCTACAGAACAAGCAATGGACTGTCAAACCATACTAGTGCTGTCCCGTCTCCACTCTGGGCACCATCACTCTCCTTCAGGAATTTAAATTTAAAATTCATAATGCGATCTTTACCCCCATTGTCAAAGATGTCCCTTCCTGACAAATGATGAAACAGAAAATCTCTTACTAGACTGCTCAGACTTAACGGACATCAGACGCAACTCCGAATCCGTGGAATACTATAACTTATTTCATAATATCCGTCTGAGGGGTGGAGTATGTGCCCATGTAAACATTAACTCCTGGGAATGTCTCCAAAATCTAGAATCTCCTCAACTTCGATGTTCTAAAATGGCTTAAAATCTTTCTTACTTCTACTACAATAATCTTGTGCTTTTACCACCTTCACTCCTCGGTAAATCTGACCACAACCTAATATTTCTTAAATTTAATAATCTCTCTCCAACAGTTCCATCCTGCCCTAAGTGTATGTTCTGGCACTTTAATCGAACCGATTGGGGGGCTTTGCGTCGCTTCTATGTCAATTATAGATTGAGTGACTCCAGCTTTTACTCTGGAAGTAATGCTTATTGGCATTCTGCTTGTAGGAAGGGTGGCGAGCTGTAAATCGTTCGCGATGGGCCATGATGACCATTAATTCATACTCTAATCTTTTGATCAAATTTTTTCTCCTCAAAATCAATGGTTCGATCGTGCTTGTTTTCGGGCCTTTCAGGCTACAGAAAGTGCGTGTCGGGAGTGGAAAATTTTTCGTTCTAATATCACTCTCGCTAATTCTCGTTCAGCTCAAAATCGTTGCAAAGATACTCTTCAACGAGCAAAGAGAACTTTCATAAAACGAAAGTGTGCTATCTCCTTGGTTCTCCTACTGACAAATTTTTCAGGCTTCTTGACAAATTAAAATCTAACAACTGTAAATCTGCCTTTCCTCCTCCTCTTATTAATCCTGATGGTCTCTCGTTGCTAAATACTCCAACTGAAAAGCCAAATCTCTGTCGGCCTCCTGATTTTGCCTCTAATTCAACCCTGGACGACTTTGGCAATCCTCCTCCTCCTGTTTCTGTGGGTTCCTGCTTTTCATTAATGAACTCATTCAACTCTGTCCATTCATATGCTGATGACTCGACCCTCCATTCTTCAACATTTCAAATCTGCTCCATCTTTTGCTTCTAGAATTGCATCTCGACTAAACATTTTCGGTCACTTCTCACAGATGTGGGCAGAATTTCCCGATGGGGCCATCTCAACCTTGTGAAATTCAATTCCTTAAAAACGCAACTTCTACAAAATTCCCTCTAAAACACCTCCTAACTTTCCTATCTCTTTTGATGGTTCTCCTCGTCTCTCACTGGTGACAAATCATAATGACATGTTCTTAGGGTACTTGACAATAAGCAAAAAAATGTCTGTGGAAAACCTCGACATCACAATGGTTGCTAGGGTGGCCTCAAAAAAGCTGGGAGTTCTGCTTAGACTGCGAGACTTTTGTTCTTTTTAGTTAATCCAACTAAAAAAGGGTCTCATCCGCCTGTGTACGGAGTACTGCTCTCATATCTAGGGGGTGGTGCTATGGTTTTAACTGGGTTTTGGACAGGGTAAATCAAAGGCCAAAACTTGACCCTCTATCTTTGCGATGCAAAGTTGGAGCTTACTCTCTTTTCTATAGGTACCACAGCGGAAAGTGCAAAGGGAATTGAACACTCGCGTACGAGAAGTTGACGGCGACACGCGCGAACCAGCAGACCTTTACGACGCCCTCGTAGCACAAGGGGTACAGTGTCTGCACACGAGTTTTGTGTAGACATTAGCAACTCCAAGCTTGTTCATTGTGGTGCTTATTTCTTTCCCACCACCTCTGTTCTGTGGAATTCTCTTTAATCTTCTGTGTTTCTTATTGAATATAATCTCCCTCACTTTAAGGCCTGCGTCTGTGCTCATCTGGGAAGTGTGCGTTAGATGACGATACCTTTAAAGTTTTAACACCCCTCCTTGAATAGGTGAGCGATAGTGAAAACTGTATGAAAAAAAAAATTCATACACCTGCTTTATCGGATTTGTGAGCCCACCTGCTGTGGTGGCTAAATAACCCGAGATCGCCTGCTTTTCGTAGGAAGCATATATATATTATATATATTATATATATATACTATGATTGATATAATATATATATATGATATAATATATATTATAATATAGTATATAATATACGATAATATAGATATAATAGATATTATAAATAATATATACGTATATATATACTAAGTAGTAAGCATTATACTATAGTAATAATATAATAATATTAAACATAATATTATATATAATATATAATATATATATATATATAGTAGTTAGTATATACATAGTATATAATGTATATTATAGGTTAATTATATAGTTTATATTGTATTATACTTATTATGATATATTATACTAACTATCTATATAATAGGTAGATTTATAAACTATATATATATAGGTATGATACCAAATATAATCTATATTTATATACTAGAATATATATATATACGTATTATATAGCTATTATTATATATAGTATATATATATAACAGTATATATGGTAGAACATAGTATATATATTATAATATATTATATATATATAGTATATATATTATATATAATATCAGGGATGGGGAGTCGAGAAAAAATAGGTCGAGAACCGACTACCTAGACTCCTAGAGTCGATTTTCTAAAAACATACCAGGCCCCGAACGCCCGACTCGCGCAGAGTCGATTTATAGACAAGCAACCGACTGCCCGACTCGGTCCCCCACTATTGCCCGACTCCCGACTTCCGCCCAATGGCCTATTTACGCACACGTTAAATTTCAGTAACAAAAAAAAATTTCAATAATTATAAATTAAATTATGAGAATTTAAAAAATAATCAATAGATCATATTGTAAATAATAATAATAATAATAAGAATAATAATTTTAATAATAGATAAATATAATAGTAATAATCATATAATAATCATAATAATAATCATAATAATGAATCATCGACTCATAATAATATTATTATTATTATATATTAATTATATATTATATTATTCTTAATTATTATTCATCATAATTAATATATTATAATAATAAATAATATAATATAATAATGAATAATAAAAGGTAATAATAATTAATAATAATAATAATAATAATAATAAGATAGATCTAAATACATGAATAATAAATAATAATAATAATAGTTAATAATATATTATTATTATTATTATTTTGAGATTAATATTAGTTATTATTTATTATTAATAGAATAATATAATGATATATAATAACTATAATATATAGATCAATAATAATAGATATAATAATGAATTTAATAAAATATCACTAATAATATAATGAAGAAATAGAAAAAATAAATATTAAATACTATAGAAATTATATTATTATTATTATTTCTATTATTAATATATTATTATTATTATTATTATATTATCTATTTATTTTTTATTACTTTAACTAATTAATATATAATAATAATAATAATAAATAATTATATTAGATTATAATAATTAAATAATCAGTAAAAGTCTAATTCTTTAGTATTTAATTAACTTTATTATTATTATTATTATTATTATTATTATTATTATGTATTATAAAAATTGATGCATGATGCTTGCTTCGGAGGCTGACCTATATATATATATAGGGTGAAAAAAACCATGGTTTTTTTAAAAAAACAATAAACGCTATTGGTTTTTTTAAATAAAACCAAATCAACCAATGGTTTTCCTTTTTCTGTTTTTTTTGGGGTTTTTATGTTATTTGATGGTTTTAATGTGGTTTTTTATTGGTTAATATATTTTAAAGGTATCAAAAATCACTACTGGAAACTGTTATACACATGTGCTAAGCAGGGATGGCAATTTTGGTGATTTTTTTGATTTTTTTAAAGCAAAAAATCAAATGTGATTTTTTTGATTTCTTTATGATATATTTTGATTTTTGAATCGTAAAAGTCAACGTGAATATAATTTGGCAAGTCCTAATTATATATCCGCGTGACGGTGTACGAAATCTGAAAAATAATTAGAGAAACAATAAAAACAAATCAAAAAATCACAAATATATTTTTTTTTAAAAAAAATCAAAAAAATCACCAAAATTGCCATCCCTGGTGCTAAGACATATTTTAAAATTAATTAATAAATTTCTTTAGATTCTTAAATTTCAAATTTTCTTGATAACTGTAAACTGTTATTTCAGTGTATAAATTATAATTATTTTTGGATTTTACATAAACTCATAAACTAAAAAATAAGAGGGTATGAATTAAATATAAAACTCTATCTGAAAAAAAGGTTATACTTTATTATTTTACCCCGGAACAATGGCCCAAAAAAAAATGCATAAAAAAAAGTTTATTCAAATTAACCTATAATGATAAATGAATTCTTATTTACCTTTATATTTGAAACTAAGGTGGTAAATATGATATAATGTATATATATATATATATATAATATATATATGTATATATATATAGTAGTAAGTTATATATATAGATATTATATATATATATATATACTTATAGCTATATATATATATATAATATATATATATATAGTATATCATATGAAGAGAGAGAGAGAGAGAGCAGAGAGAGAGAGAGAGAGAAAGAAGAGAGTCATCATTAAAAGAGTCGAAAATCGAAATTATCGAATATAAGAATTTTATGCAAAAACACAAATTCTCTGCTTTAGCTGTTCCCAACCTATTCTAATGTTGCTGTGCACACATCCCACAAAGTTGAAAAAGTACCTTTCAAACAGTTAGCAAGTTGATGGAAGTTGTCTGGACAGATATAGTGGCTTATGAGTATTGTAATATATGCCTTCATCTAATTTTTTCTTTGAGAAGATCTGTATCCAAAGATGAGGAGTCTGCTCATAGGGCTAAGAGAAGAGACTCATCACCAAAAGAAGCAATAAGTACTTTTATGAAATGGAGAGAATTTGCTCTAATTTTTATTCCATAAATTTCCACTGCTTTTTTGAATACTCATCCCAACTGGAAAAGTACCTGTGGTCCTGATTATCTTGGGTTAAAATATATGCCAATAAGTGAGACTTCTGTTACTGCCTGATGAACCACTCTTTACTTTTGCTGAAATAATCTTGATCTGTTGAGATGGTGGATTAAGCTTTTCCTAGCTCCATAGCTTCATATTTTTTTTTTCCTCAATAGTAAACATCAATCACTTAGTTTACAGTTCATTGCTTCTTAGCATGGTTGATGCTGTCGGCCACAGCACAGTCCACAAATGAGTTTTTATTAATAAATCTTCTTGAAATGTGGTATCGATGTGTAGAAAATGAAATCCTCAAGAGCTCGAAACGAGAATCATGTTAAAATAAAATGTTTAAATTTACAAAACATATAATTATATATATATATATTAATCATATATATTATATGGATATATAGTATATATATATACGTATATTAGTATATATATATTTTAATATTTACATTATATATATAAGTATTATATATAGTAATATATATTATGTATATATCTATAGTACGTATGTATAAATATATATATAGGTATAGTCAATTATCTCACAAAACTGGGGTCAGCTCCAGCAAAAAATTGTTTTTTTTGTTTTATTGCAAAGCTTGCTTTTCAGTTACTCTACGATTGAAAAATTGAGAAAACCATATCACATGCTAAAGAAGAAACCATTAATTAAATACATTTTAAATATATTTTATGCAGGTTTTTTTTTTAATGGTTTACACCATTGGTTTTTTTATGTGTGGTTTAAACCATGGTTTGAACCAATGGTTTTAAACAAATGGTTTAAACCAATCCCACCTGGATATATATATAATATATAGGGAAGTATTAGGGTGCTATATATAGCGTAAATCATCTAGTAGTCATATGAGTTTAGCGTCTAGCTAGGTATAGCGCTATGATAGTGATTATTACTATATATATATATATATATATATATATCAGCATATATCTATATATTACATTAACTGGGAGAATCGGGCAGTTTCACCAACCAACCACTCAAATATCTCAATGCCATATCTCTAAAAACTTGACCAACAGGCTAGTCCCCGGGGCTAACAAAGGAATACATAGCTGGAATGCTGGTGGCACCATAAGTTCTTCCTATCTAATTTAAATAAGGGTACAAAAAAAAAAAAAAAAAAAAAAAAAAAAAAAAAAAAAAAATATCTTTAGTTAAAAAAAAAAGTCAAAAATTTTTAATAAAAGTCTATTTATTTAACGAGTACCCAAGTAAAGAAGATCTCTAAATAAGGCTGCTCTAATACATATTACTATAGCATATTATTATAATCTGCTTTTTATTTTTTTTTTCATTTTTCATATTTCATTTGTGCACTCATGCCTATTATAATTCCTTGTTCGCTGAAAGCTATTGCTAGTTTTGAGTTTTTTTTTATTTATTTTACATTTCCGCACTATACTCTGACCAACGCATTCCCAACAACGTGTATTTCCTTTATCCCACCGGTAGCTGTTTAGTTTTTGAGAAATATGGATTGAGATATTTGTGGTTTTAAACTGGATTTCACCCATATATTGATCAATTCTAGTATTATATAAGTATAATATAAGTATATATATAATAGTACTATACTGATATATATATATATAGTATATATATATATTATTAGTATAATATAGGACAAGTTACTTAACGCCCACGACGTGAATCGGGAGCTTCGATCAAAAAATAAATTTTATTACAGGTAGACTATCTATGATCTAAAATAAGTATGTTCTAACGGTCGAAATTTGAAAGTTTTGTTTGTTTTTTTTTTTTATTTTTTTTACCTTGTTCTAACAGGGCGAGAGTTAGGTTAGGTTAAGTTAGAGTTCATCGGTTAGGTTAAGTTAGGTTAGATCAGGTCAGGTCAGGAATATAAAAATTTTCATTTTGACCCCTAAACAACATCTATTTAATCTGTTGGAGCGGATAAAAATAATCCCCACGCCATATTACGAAAAGGGGGCTGGGCCCCCCCCTGTGGGAAAAAATTTTTTTTTGTTCCGAGCTCCCTTCCGTGTGGGCGCTTTAAGTAACTTTTACCATATATAGATGATATATATATAACTAACTCAATTCAAAATAATACATTATAATACATATAATATATAATTATATATATATACTAGTATATATAATACTAGTGTGATCTATCATGAATATATATTATATAGAGAAGTAAGAGAGAGAGAGAGAGGAGAAGAGAGAGCGCACGAGTAGCAAAAAAGTTTAATGCTCGGAGGTCGCCACAGAAGTATCATTAACTATTATATACGATTAAACTAATATAATATATTAATATATAGTGACATATTGGGTAGAGCATATAAGTTAGATTAATAGAATAATTCTATATATATATAATTAATATATATTAATATAATATATATATGATGGTACTGAGTATATTTAGCTCTAAGATAATATACTATAATATATTCGTATCTGACGCTGGTAACGCGACTTGCTGTACAAATAATCAAGGAGATCATTTTGCTCACATAACTACACCCTGCCAAACGTAAAGCCCCGATCCACACGAAGCGGACTTTGAACGATACGAGCTTGTCCGTGGACTTGTACCGTACGGGAAAAAGTCCGCGACAAGTCACGCTCCACAACTTGCAAACTTGAGGACACTTGACGAGAACACCTTTTCTATAAAAGAAAACGAATTTTTAAAAGAAAATGAATTTATATTGGAGATTAACTATTATTATATTTTCTTCAAAATGGCTATTCATAAAAATCATAATAAGGCCTACATTTCAATATATATATATACTAATAATAATAATTATGAATTAATAAATATTAAAATACAAGTTAATCTACCCATATATAATCTGTATTTTCTATGTGAATATTGTAAAATAGTAATAAAATATATATATATATATATATACTATATATATATATATAGTATTAATATCGCGCATATATATATATATAACTATAGAAAAATAGACAGAGAAGCTTAAATTTGATGCTCCTAACAAAGCTAAATTTGCATTAATGAAATCCACAATGTCTTATCCTGACGAGGAAACTGGCGGTACGTAGGCAACAGCTCGAAGGCCTTGAAAAATCCAATCGGTGGCAATTCATAATATATTTAAAATAATGAAAATATGTCATCAGTGGAAACGTAGTCCTGCCAACACATTTACTATCAATTAATTCAGTAACTAATTAAGCTTTTTTCATGTACAAAATTTTGAATTTTCATAATCTACTCTGGTCATTCATTTTTCGGTTTCATTGAATTGAATTGAATAATGGAAGACACCTATTCAGATACTTAAACAGAACTTTATTACATATAATAACATATACATTATACTATAGTGATTATAAAGTTACTATATATATAGCTAGTATAATATAGTAATCTATAGATAGATAGCCTAATATTATATATAATATATATGGATGAGCCTATATTATATATATTATATATATAATAGTATATATACTATAATATATATATAAAAAATATTAATAAATAATAATCAATAATCATAATTATATAATTAAAAAAAAAACTTGTGCTTAAGTAAAAAAAGGTTAGGAAATATGTCAATGAAGATTGAGTCCGAATAAAGTTTGTAACAAACAAGTCCATAGTGGCCCGTCCACCACACTCGGATGTCGCTCGCACAGAGCAAGTCAAAGAACGAACTCCTCCGCATCACCTTTAAAAGAATCGACGGACTTCTCCGAAATCGAAAAAATTGTACAAATGCTTTTCCCGTCCGAAACGTGCAAAATCTTGTCCCGCGGACAAGTCGTCTCCTCAAGTCCGCAATCGCTCGTGGACCGTGTGCGTTAAGAATACAATAATTATTGTGTTTTCAACGGTAAAAAATTGTATGATTTTATTATGCAAACTGATTAATTATTTAATCAAATAAGAGTTCTTGACGCACCACTTCTGGTTGTGGGTTAGATAGATATTTTTCGCGATGTCTACACACGCAAAAAAAGAGTTAAAATATATAATGTAGGAAATTGTTTGTCAAATAACTTTAAACTAATTCAAATCATGTTTCATTTTATTCATATAGCCTGGGATAATTAACCATTCTACTATGAAATATACAAATTCATATTTAGCTTATTCGCTTCGCAATTGGTGGACTCTATATTTTAAAATCAGGTTATGTACGTCTATCTTGCTACTTTAAACACTATGTACGATTATTAAATTAGCTATCGCTCGCTGTTGATTAAATAGTCGTTGATGAGCGACAATGACACATCGAGTAGTCAAGTACATTTATAAATAGTTTAAACTGAACCCACTTTTACGAGACTTCTATTTTATAACGCAGTTTAACAAATAAACAAGTTATATAAAATTGGCTGACAAACAAGTGGTCAAGAGATAAAGAGAAACTGATACGTGCTTATTATCAATAAAAAAATTTCAATTAAGTTTATTCCAAAATTTTTGGTGAAAAGTGATACACGAAATTTTTTTGGGAGTCGTAAAGGAGTCGTTTTTTATCAGTCGAGACTCCCGACCTACCGTACTCTCCAAACTTATTTATGGAAATCGACTTCCCGTACTGCCGACTCCGACTACCTTAACACACCTGAGAAACGCTTTCTGACATGCCCGAGACTCCCCGAGCATGAACGACTTAAGTTCCGCGGCATCCCTGATGATATATTTAATACAGTTAGTATAGTATTATATGTATAAGTATATATATGATAATATATTAATTACATAAATTTATATATTATTATATATACATTAAAGGGAATATAGGTAACTTATAATAATTGATAGTAAATAATTAATATATTTAGTTAATATATATATATAAGGTATATACATATATAATATATACTATATATAATTATATCACCTATAGGATTAGTGAGTATAGTTATTCGCCGCGATATTGGATAATAGGATTTTTAGCCGGTTATGCCCTGTCGGCTTTTCCTAAAGAACGACGTCTTTTCTCGGGGGTCCACTAGACAGGACTGAAAGTCCTTCCTGGGAGGTTTGTCGATTGTAATTCGCTTTTTTTTATTATAGTACAATTATTAGCTATATATATAATATATATAAATATACATAATACTATATAATATATATAGTAGTAATATTACATTGAAGCACATTATATACTATTATAATTATATTATATTACTATATATATATAATTAGTATGACATATATAGTAAAAGCCAATCAAACAAGTTTCACATAAATATGATTGTATGATCAAAACACTTTACGTCATATCACAGTGCAATGAGGTTCAAAAATCTCACAATCCTACTGACGCTGACGTTATCTTCTGTTCCATGCTGAAAAGTTTCAATTGAAAAAAATTAAATACATATATATATAATAACTATAATAAACTATTATGAATAATAGGATGTAATACTAATATTATATAGGCGTAGATACTAAGTACGAGTGAGCTATAGTATCATATATACTATAAGCATAAGAGTAAAACTATTCACAGAGATAATACAGATGTATAGTTATATAAGATGATAATATAATATAAAGATATATATAAATATATATCGGTAATAACCATCGGCTACCCTTGCTTGCGTCTCCCCAGAGATTAGGATAACACGAAAAGATAGTGAGAAGGCATGACGCAAGTCATAAAGGACTGCAGCCAGCATTACCTTCCAGCGGGCAAGGCAGACGGTGAGTGACGGAGGCCAACGACCCTTTATTAAAACGCTTTGAGTAGATGATCTTGGTGCAATAGTTGAGATAAATTAAATCTACGCGAGCAGCTTCACGGGAGTCGTCGAGCGGCAGCGGAGCCCGAACAGAGGGAGCACCTTCACGGAGGCATCGTGCTTAATATGTAGAGATTCATACTCATGGCGACTAATGGGTGGGGGACCGACAACCAACCCCCTCGTCCAAAGATCCTGGGCATTATCACGCGTCCTATTCTTGCCAAGTTTCTAGTCTATCGCCTTGTTGCCAGGACATACATCTATCTCTCGGCCTGCATAGGCACCTTCCTTTATCTTGACTCCGAAAGTGCCATTTGTAATCTCATCATCTTCCAGCCGATTTCATTCCCAGCACAGGTCATCAACACTATAAAGTCTATTTGCGCACGAACCAACAGACCACCTATCATGACCAACCCTTTTTCATATGACCAAACATCTCAATATGACTGCTTTCATTTATCGAGCCGTCTCATTATATACCCCTGGATTCTTGCACAGGCACACTAGCCTACCTCTATACGCATCTAATCTCATTTTAGCAATTCTTCCTCACACCTAACACCCCCTAAAATTGTCCATATCTGAACACATTGTACTTCTAGATCTATGCCTCTTATTCAGACCATAGTCTCACACTATACATTAACCGAGGTAACAACATACCCTCATGTCAGGACCGGCTAGCACAGCTCATGACTTAATCCTGTTATGACATCAGAAAAGGCTTTAATGTGCACACCTCAGCGACACCTTGAGCTGCGAAACTCATAACGTCATCCTACCCATCAGTCATCAATCCAATTCCCTTTACAATCAACATATTATCCTAAATATTCTACAACTGCAAGATCACTTGTTCCACTGTCCAGCCTGAGCTCCACTCATCTGGAATAACTTCACACCGGACTGCCCTCACCCACAGACATGTTACTTTCAAAATAACCTCATCCTTTTAACACAATCAACCCTGCCGAATCTCTATACCAAGATCCTTCCTTATAAACTCTTCACAGATGACTTGCTGCACCAAAAAAACAATCAGTCCCATATCAACACGGTAGGTACCGAAACGTTGTCAAAACAATTCTATATCTGAAACATTCTATTATTACCATCTCCCTGCCACCTCCCGACCTCTAATGTCTTTCATAAGCCCATCCATTACTAAATGAAATAACAGAAGAGATAATTTCACAATCACTTCTCCAATCCAGTTTCTGCATTGATCAAAGTTTGAACCAGTTTCAATCTCAATTTATTCTTACACAAGCTAACTGTCATAAACGATATACTTTGACAACCCGATTCAAAGCTTAACCGAACAACACCTGACCAGTAGAGCTTCATAATTAAATCCTATTCAATACGCCTATTGGATGAATCCATGAGGGAAGGATACATTTGTTCTTCTTGTTCTTCTACTATATTCACCATTGTTCAAACATTCTAAAACATTAGCCTCAAAACTTATTCCCATTTTCTAAATACTTGCTCTTCAGCACCATACAGATCCCTCAGTCACTCTGATAGGTTACTTCCTTTCCAAACCAATAACCCAGTATATAATCTCCCTACAGAGCACCAACAAACAAAATTCCCCTATAGTTCCTACAGTTTCCCTTAACGCCCTTACCCTTACATAAGGGTACTATTACTGCTCTCCTAGAATCCCTCGGGACTATACCCTGCGATAAACCACTATGGCGTGCGTCACTGTTCTCTAAGGTCCTTCCTTTAGGTTCCCTCTTTTTCTTTGATCATTCCACCCATAATTCTAACTATATACCTCAACTTTATTGCTCTACTCATTACCTCCTCTTTACTAATTACCTCATTCCAAATATAATTACTTCTTGCTCTACCATCAAACCAAGACACATTCACTATCACCTCTTCATTACATCCACGAGTTAATGCAAGATCAAAAGTGTTACCGTTCCACACCTCCCTCACATCCATTTCATCAGTTATGAAAGCACCATTCCTATTCATACCTATTGCATCCCTATAAATAATGTGTTAGGGAGTTGTGTGCTGTTGAAAGGGAGATTGCATCCCTCTTCCTTATATTTAGTAATTATTTATTGTTAGGAAAATTCACTTATGAGAATGGAAAAGAAAGTATTAAAAATCCTTAAAATCAAGTAGCCAAGGTGTCTCGTGATCCGAGAATCATCTCAAACTATTTTTTGTCCATTTTTTAGTTTAGAAAATTTTCAGGATGCTACAGCTTTTTCCATTGCAGATCTGAAAGGAACTTTAGCCACTTAAAAGTTAAATTGTAAATTTGTATGTATATTTTTGAAAAAGTTTATCAATAGCCATAGTAAATAACACACAGAGATCTTGGAAATAAAAAAAGACATACATATAAAGCACTGGAGGAAGATTGAGCAGTTTCAAGAATGCTTAAAAGAATTAAACTAATTCACATAAAACCCTTAATAATAGGCAAATGGGGATTTATATTTATTGAATAGAAAAGTGGGGAAATGAATGTGAAGTTAAATAAAAGATTATAATAAATTAGACTTCATGCTTCATGTTTGAAAATTATTAAAATAAGGTGTATATATATGAATTAATGAAATAAATGAAATAAACTTAAAAATTATAAAACTAAGAATGTGAAGCTTTTTTTATATAAACAATTTAATTAATCTTTTCAAGGGATATACATTACATTAATTGAATGAATATTCTTTCAAGTTTTTTTTTTCCTTCAAATTTTTTTTTTCTTTTTATTTTTGTTCCTGATTTTGATGCATAATTTTTTCTTTACAAGTCTTTTCTGCAAGTAAATTTAATTACAAGCTTCGCTTTATTTTTTAGCATGGCATGCTTTTAACTTGCATCCCTGAAATTGCATGACAGTTATAGACTTTATTGGCATTAGTTGTTCACCCATTCTATTATGGACATTTCTCTTCAAAAAAGATTAAGAAGGACGAGGAAAAGAGATTAAAGACCAGCGCCCTAGTAACCCATCTGGGTTATAGGAGAAGTCTCTCACAGACAGAAGAAGGATAAAGAAATCAAAGAGAAGCTGAAAATCATTACTGTTGTTGTACACATTTCACTCATATTCTTTCTTACATACTAACCTTACACCAAAACGTAAAATCCAACCCCACTTCTTAAATCTCTGTACACTTTTTCTCTGGCAGTCAGCAGATGAGAAGATGAAGTAAATAGAGTAAGTTAAGATACTTAAAAGAAAAGTTGACAGCGTGAAGGAAAAGTAGAGGTGAATAATCTTAAAAATAAGACTATTGTTAAGTGCATGAATGAAAAGGCCAAGAGGTGATTTCTGAAAACATAATTGGTAGTAGAGAATCCTGACCTTGGAAAATTGCAACCTAATGTAAGGACATGACAAGTCACTAAAAATACTTTTTGTACATTTTGTAAAAAGAAAACTAGTGTAACTTTGAGTTATAAATATTAAATGTAAAATAACAGTGTCTCTATACCCTAGGAATAGGGAGTATTTGATAATTAGAATAAAAATAAATTAAGCATATAATAGTAGTTAAAATATGAGGTGAAAGAAAAGTGAAATTTGAATTTAATTGAATTTGAGAGGAAAATAAAATGGGAAATAACTGAAAATAAGAAAAACTTAACACACACAGCTAAAGCATTGGTAAGTTTAAGGTGGTAAGAATAGTGCTAGGTGTTAGTAAAGTAAAGGCAATGAGAACCTCAATAGAATGCAGAAACTCCTGTGAAGATTTGCAGACCAGTCAAGTTGATGTCAAAAGAACAATAACAATCTTACTCAGACAACTCAACCCCAAAATCACCCAGAGAAGTCCAGCTATTTTGAAGTCAGCCATTTGACAAGGCCTAAAGTGGGTTGTGGAAGGAAAGACCATCCACATATTTTCAGTGAGTTGACCTTTGCATAATTTTTATCTTAGAAAGAGAGGAGGTGGAATAAGAGGAGAGGACCTGTTGGGCAGCCTTAGCACTTAAAATACTCCCCTTCACACTAATTCTAAGTTTCTTAGACCTCAAACTCCCCACTCACCCTTAAATTGTGACAAAGGGCATAAATGAGAGAATAAAAGGTGTATTAAGAGGGTTTGGTCATATGGAAAGGATGGATGATAGTTGGTTGGTTATGCAGTTGGTTATGTTAGTAAAGGAGTGTATAAAAGAAATTTGGCAGAGGCAAGAAAGGTGCATAATAGAAGTGAGTAGCAGAGTTTTGTGAGGCAATATTATTGTAGGGCTGGCCCAGGTGATGAACCCTACATTGATGAGATACTGCAGTGGTAGTCCTCAGCAGTGTTGTGAAACAACAGGGTGGATTTTTTGCTATGACTGGCTTGCACTTAAGGGTTTGAGGGGAAGGTGTAGTGGGAAGGGGCTTTCTTTTTAACTTATATCATGCTCTTCTACTTAATTATATTGTTTCTGTGAATGTTATACACCCTCCTTCCCTATACCATCAATTGGGGAGAATGAACAAGCCAGTGTAAGAGGAACAGCACATTTTTCTCAACTAAAACAATTTATAATTGTTTTTTAAATTTAATATATATATATATATATAGGTAATATATATATATATATATATTTATAATATATATATATAATCAATATATATAAATATTATAATATTATATATACTATATATATATATATATATTATACTAAAACTTAAATCAATTTAAAAAATTATATAATAAATATATAACCAAATATTTGCCATTTACCTACAACATTATATTTTTGAAAGAAAAAAAAAAAGAAATAAATATCTGATTTAACAAATGTTTACAAAAATTTAGAACCTGAAATTCTACTGAATAATGAAGGTAATTTATTATTTAAACAATTAAAATATTCTGTTGGTTTTCATGAAATATTTTTTTTATTGTTCCCAAGACAAAAGGAACACCTTTGTTGTTAATAGAGTATGAGGTAAACAGAAGAGCTTAATCTTTAATTATTTCATTTAAAAAATTTGATTTTTCATTTACATATAATTTAAGTTTGCTAACAATTAAACAGGTTATTTATTTAATATAATTTTGCATATGGTAAATACATACCTACAGCTTTGGTATGTAGTTTTTTTTTTTATAGCTCTGAGTTAGTTAACAAAGCAAAATTTTTATTTAACAGGGCATACTAAAGATATAATTACTTTTCTGGTGATTTGTACTTAATTTAATTAAAGAAAGGATTTGTAGAATATATTGCCCCAAGATGTCTTGGAATCTTTCAGACATGGAGAAAAGCCCTATATGCTAATGTCTACTTTACAGAAAAGCATGCAAAGCTTTGCAAGACACACTTACCAAGTATAATTAACATATTATGAATAACAATATTGTTGGAACCAGTGTTCAAAGGTTTATTTAAAATGTAACTAAATGCAAGATATCCATTTAGGTCAATATCACTTGCAGGAAAATATATACTGGTATATATATATATATATATATATATATAATTATGGTATATATATATATATATATATATATATATATATATATATATATATATATATATATATATATATATATATATATATATATATATATATATATATATATATATATATATATATATATATGGTATTAATTTATTTGAATCTTTGAATTTTTTTCTGAAAAATTTTCTAAGTTTAAAAGTTCTTCTTTCAAAGTTCAGAAAGTTGTTTAATTTTTACAGGTTTCTTATGCTTCTGGCATATCTCCAGAAGTTTACAATTAAAGAATCTCCTTTCTTAAAAAACTAAAGTTAACTTTTCTGAACTTAGAAATTTTTTGGAACTTAAAATTTTTTTTCAGAAAATATACACTGATTCAAATATAGAATTTTCCCATATATATATATATATATATATATATATATATATATATATATATATATATATATATATATATATATATATTATATATATATATATATATATATATATATATATATATATATATAGTAAAGAAGAGTTATATATATATATATATATATATATATATATATATATATATATATATATATATATATATATATATATATATATATATATATATACTGTATAAGCACATAAGCACATACAGGTACTTCAATTTGTAAGATTAATTTCTATGTCAGAAATGAATAAATAAAAATTGAAATCAATGAATTAGACATCCTACAGATAAAAGTTCAGAGTAAGTTATTGAGAAAGATTCAAAATGTGCAGTAATATATAAGCATTAAACTACTACATTTAAACATTTCATGTATTGATACTAAATGGAGAAAAAAAATGGAATATTTTAAAACTACTACATTTGACCTTCAAAAAAGTTAACTTAAAAACTAAATAATACATAATTTGGAACAATACTTACCGATTTTTAATTTCGTGTTTGTATTTTACTAATATGTCTATAACTTTTTGAACAACTGGAGATAAAGAAGGGTCATCCTTCAATATTTCAAAAATTGAATTATGGGCATTATTGCCAAACATAGTAGTCATTATTAAAATTTTATATAACGTATTAAAAATATCTTTTATCTGAATTAAGTTAAGAATCACTCAGTTGTGGAGGGAAAATAAAAAAAAATAAAATTTATTAACTATCTGGAAAAATGTTTCAATAATTACAATACGGTAGTATATATTACAATTTTAAAAGCAATTAATGTTTTTCCTCGCTTTCAAGTCTAGGGGGTAGATATAATTTGGGAAATGCCCAGGAGAGTTCCCTTACCACTACTTTAGACAATGTCTAATTAATATGCTTCGGTCAATAAAATTTAGTTGCTCTAAAAATTAATTCTCATTTATATATATATGATATCTAAAGTCAAAAATGCTGTATAAAAGAAGTTTAGACAAATTTTGCTATAAAAGTTTTCAACAATTTTAAAATATATACTGCATTAAAAAAAATAGCAAAGTAGAATAAAACCTACTGGGCTATGTTTTAAATTAAATATATTATTATTATATTATATATATATATATATATATATATATATATATATATATATATAATCCTAAATATATATATTATTATTATTATTATTATGTTATTATATATATATTATATATAATATATATATATATATATATATATATATATATATATATATATATATATATATATATTATATATATATTATATATATATATTATATATATATATATATACATATATATATTGTTATATTATTGAGTTATTATATATATTAAGTTATATATATAGTTGATATATATATGCATATATAATCATATATATATATATTATATATTATTATTATATATATTATTATACATATATATATATATATATAATATATATATATATATATATATATATATATATATATATATATATATATATATATATATACCGGTATATATATATATATATATATATATATATATATATATATATATATATATATATATATATATATATATATATATATATATATATATATATATATATATATATATATATATATATATATATATATATATATATATATATATATATTTTTTATATATGTATAAATAAAAATATATATATATATATATATATATATATATATATATATATATATATATATATATATATATATATATATAGGTGTTAGTGTACCGAAATCAATTTTACCTCCAGTCCGAACCGGAATTAGCCAGAATCCCAAAAAATTCTAGCTGGAACCGGAATTTCTTATGAACTTTCGTTTAACTATAAAGAAAATAAAAAATATATATTTTATATAACTTTCAACATAAAATCTTACATTTAGTACAACGCCACTTCATGAACATATGGAAAATCATCATCGAAGAGAATATCTGGAAGTCCAAAAATTTTAATAGTAAAAGGGAGAGTCTTGTATTTTTAGAACAGGGGAAACCACAAAAGAGCAATAGATCCAAGCCGTGAAATAAGTGAGTTTTGAGGAGAGTTTCTCCCCAAAAAAGATTTGGCATATCAATGATCCCAAATCACAGAAAATAATGAATTTTATCGCAATGAGTAACCAGCCATTCACAGTCACTGAAGAGCAGGGATTCATAGAACTTATTGCCCATCTTCAACCAAAATATCTTATTCCTAGTAGAAAATATTTTGTAGAGAAGATGTTACCAACTTCATACAGGAAATTATGATCAGCAGTTTTCGAGATGTTCTCTAAGGCTGATCAGATACTATTTCCTACAGGTATATAGAGAGCTAAATAATTCAAACGAGTCATTTATTTCTTTAACTGCACTCTGGCTTACCAGCGAGTTTGAAAAAATGGACTGTGTACTCCATTGCAAGTATTTCCCAGGTTCTCATTCTGGAATTAAAATCACCATGAGTTTTGAAATTATGATGAATAATTGGGAAATTCCTCCTAACAAAATCCCTTTGATCCTTCGAGATGGAGCATATAACATGAAACAAGTTTTCCTTGTTTTATTCATAAACTTCAATTTATTTTTGTTTTAAAGATGCCGTATTTTCTCAAAGAATAGTGTGATTTAATAAAGAAATGTAGGAATATTTGTACACATTTCAATCATTTCAGTTTTTAAGCTGTAATGAACTTAAAAGAATACAAAGAGACTTGGATCCACATCTTGCAAGCCCACTTATGACAATTCAAGATGTTAATACAAGGTGGAATAGCACATATTTGATTCTAGAAAGAATTGAATGTTTGAAAAGACCTCTGCAAGTTTATATTATAGAACAATCAATCATTTAAGCTTTGACTACTAATAAATGGCAAATACTTGAAAAAATTCTAAGAGTTTTGCAACCATTTCTCATGGTTACGGAAACTATAAGGCAAAATCAATTATATCATCAGTTATTCTCCATATTTGAGCTCTCTAGCATATCTCTCAAACTCTGAGGATGACAGCAAAGTTCAGACTTTAAAAGAAGAGCTGAAGAAGGCATTAAGAGTTTAGATTTATGAATAAAAAGGAAGAGAAAGGATCAATAGATATATATCAAAACAAGATAATTGTTTTAAATACTGTAGTAGACCCAAGATACAAACTGACTTTATTTTCTAATGAAATAAAAGAATTGAGTAGAAAATGGATGCTTGAAGAAATATGCAAATAATTGAAGGTAGAAAGTGATAATAGTAGTAGCAGTACAGAAGAAGGTTCAGGCGATGAGTCATCCATCCATTTTCAGAAACGAGCATTATCTACAATGAACTTAGATTTGGCAAGTTTGAAGAAAGTGAGTGACAGCGAGTCAGTTAGTA
>JABUQX010045876.1:32500-46622 GCA_015478945.1 Trachelipus rathkii
ATAATTATATATATTTATATATATATATATATTATATATATATATATATATATATATATTAATTATATATATATATATAATATTATTATAATATATTATATAATATATATTATATTTAATTATATATATAATATATTATATATATATATTATATATATATTATTATATATAATATATATATATAATATTTATTATAATATATATATATTAGAAGTCAAAATAATGCCCCCTCATAATAATTAGTTTACAGAGGTTAAGTATATATAAAATCAGCAGATCTCACTTTTCTCTGTTGCGCTATAGTATTGTCAGTTATTACATTATTGCGTTAATTAGATAGAATGGAGATGTGACGCTGACTGCTATAGTCAATATGCTACAAAGAAATCACCATATAATAGAATTACCAGTATATTTAAATATTGATGGTGTTGCTCTTATTATCTGATATGCGTCCTTAAAGATCACCTTGTTTGCTGTGAGTATTTTAACATACATTATCCATAAACATTGATAAAATCAAATGTTATAACCATCCTTCATACCCTTCTATATATTATATGTTTTTTTATATACATAATATAACATATTAGTACTATAAATAATTGTCTATGTTACTATGATTTGTGATGTGTGAATCTATGTTATGTAATGTATATGTCTATAATATATATATGTGTGTCTCTGAATGGTGATGTGTTGATCAAATATAACTTGTCGATGAAAAGTAGTGTTGTAAATTGACTAATATATATCATAAGGTATGGTATATAGATAATCAGCTAAGTTCACACTTGAAATAAGAATTTTTATTTATAATACGTTGAAAGAAATCTAATATTATTATAATAATTATAATATATAATAATTTATAGGTGATAATTGAGTTTTAGACGACTAACTATCATATTCGATCAAATTCTGCAAAACTTCTCATTACATAGAATTACAGTGTGTAAGGTGATATATTGTGTTGAAACTGGCTAATATATAATAAATTATTATTTTGCATAAGAGAAACTGTAAAAAAAAAAATAAAATGAAAAAATAAATCATTATACTCAAATATACAATAGCTACACTAATAAGAATACTATTTTTGGAAATCCTTGTAAAATTTAGTTAGAAAAATGTAAAATAAATAAAATAATATAATAAATAAAAATTGGCAGAATCATAAGTGTAAAGGGGACACATAAATTAGATATCATATAATATAATATTATATATATAATTAATATATTAATATATTAATATATATATTATATAATATTAATATATTAATATATATCATATATTAATATTTATTAATATATATGATAATTTATTTATTTGACTATCTTTTGATATTTATCTTTTTTTATTTACTTCCTCCACTTATATCATATATACGTAAATGATTTGTTATAGTATATTGAATATAATATATTTGTAAATGCTATTGTACCAGCTGCTAATTGCTCAGTGGGCTCGAGCGACGAAAACACAGGGGGACTTTTCACATTTAACCTTCGTTATGGAGGGCGTGAGGCAACCTTCTGGACTCATAGCACCTCCTCTATAGACTTATACGAAACTGAAAGCGGTTACCGGAGACGCGTCCCCTCGAGATGAGTAATAACGTCTAACGCTCGCTAGTCCGGAAGGATGACGACCCGGATCTCCATTCGGTCGCTCAATACCCTCTGTCTGGTACTTCTACAGCGTAAAGAAAAAAAAGCCAAAATCTTTACATAGAAATGTCTATTTTATTTAACGTAGTGCCAATCAGAGGATAACTCATATGGAGCTATGTGTACTTCTGTATAGACTACAGGAAAATAAATAGCTTTGTCAGGTCATAAATTTTTAATAAAAGATTGATTCTCCCTATTCATAGCAACAGTAGCGTACAGAGCACATTGTGTGGCATTGCTCAATGGAGGAAGATAGCATAAAAAAAAAAATGGCATTTTCTACACCTCTAGCCCATTGGGAATTTTTACGAATGCCCTTTGAAGTCAAAAATGGACCAGCCATATGCCAGTGAGCAATGAGATTAGTATTGTGTCATATACCCTGGCAGGATGTCTTATTTAGACAATTTTCCATAATATCCACATTTTGTCTCCCTATTTATTATTAACCTTATACAACTCTATGTACACCTAACAACTATAATAGCTACCTATTTTATCTTTTAATATTCGAAAATTTAAAATAAGCCCGCCACCGCGACGAGTACAGAAAATGGTGGGAACCAAAGATTTTTATGAAAGCGCTAATAAATTAATTTAATAAAGCTATATATCTATTTAAAATTAATAACAATTAATATAATAATTATAATATATTAAATAATTTACGTCACTAAAATATAATACTAATATTATTCAATATATTACATAAATTTTTAATCTAACATCTAGTACAATTGTATACGATGGAAAATACATTTATAATTAATCGAAAATATTTAACTAATGCATTTTTTGTGGGCTATTATCGAGAGAGTGAAGAGATAATGAGAGAGAGAAGAGAGAGATTATTATATTCTAGCTGATTAAGAGTATAGTAATATAAATCTTATGGGAGTCAGAGATAGTAGATGAAGATATGAGTATCATTATATTATATCTATATAGATGATTGATTAGAGATATAGAGATATATATAGGTAATAGTAAATATAATAATAACTAGTAATAGTAATGAATAAGTTTAATATTATAAAATATATCACAGTACTAATTATATTATGTGGCATCTAAAATTTCACTAGAAACCAAAATATTTCATAAATTAAGCAATTACATGAAATAACAAACATAGCAAAAAATCTATATCATGCAGTTAATATCTCATATTATAATGATAATAATAGAAATCATATTATTACAAGCTTTAAATAAATGAGCTATGATATATTTATCTTAATTATCGACATAAAAAGTGTTCTATCACCTAAACGACTGTTATCTTTTAATTGGTTAGAGAAAACTAATAAGGTTTATGGGTGACTACACCACTATATATCATAATGAAAAACAGTGGAACCTATTTATTATAGTTTTAAAAGACAGTTGCAATTTTTTCATGAAAATCTGCAATTCGCCAATTTTTAAAATTCTTTCGATTTTCTTGAAAATTTCAGGATATATATATATATATATATATAACTCAGCACGAGTTATAAGCAAGTTTTATTTATGGCAATTTTTCACAGTAATCCCAACGCGTATTGAGCAATACCCACTTCATGGGTCACTCGAACCCCTTAAATAACTCATGCTTAGGAATGAGAGTGAGTAGCGATATCTCAAGTATCTACCATAAGACAAGGCAGTATTCAGAAATGTGTAAGGAATATGGAGTGCGTTTTCGAAAGAAAGAAGGAGGAAGGTTCCCAGAAAAACATGTAGCTTTTTGAGTGGATGTTGTGAATTGCAGATATTGAGGTGTACCGATAAGTAATTCTGTTAGGATTGTAAAAAAAGTCTAACTAAACTGGATGACTTTGTCAATGAGTCATCATGTGGATAGATTTCGGATAAGATTTGAACAATTTTTGTTATGATGGAGACCTGGTCCCTCATTTCCAATGCCGCAAAAGATCCGAATGATATTTAGAGCGAGCTGTCTCCCCGGTGTTTGCGCTTAAAACTCTGAGTTTTTGCTTCACTTCTACTCTCTTTGGAATGCTTTATAGAAAGCCTCTTCCTTTGTTTTGAAATCTATATATCTCCATTTTCAATTACCACTAAAGGCTTCTAAAGCAATCATCTTACGGCGTTCATGAGCTAAAGGAAATTCGGGAAAAGAGTGTGATTAGAGGATTCAAAGAGGACTATATTTTTTGTGGCAAAAGCTTCAAAGCGATTTGTGCTCGATGGTGTTTGATTCGAAACAATAAGACTTCGTTGGTTGACTTTTTTTTTACTGAGATTCCGTTGAGTTCAGATGCCCTTCTATCTTATGCAATGTGAACTGGCTTTCGTAATGATGGTCGAGGTCTCTACTCTGAGTTCATTTTTTTGTACATTGAAGTCGGTGTGTGCTTGCGATTTGAAATTCGGATGTTTTTGTCTATTCTTTTATTGTCAACGCTTTAATCTCTCCTTTACTTAGTTTGTTATTCGTGTCTAGGTCTTCTTCTGCCTAGTTTTTGTGTAAGGACATATTTTTGAAAGAAATTAGGGATGATAAAATTGGTGCTTGATGATCAGTGAGATCGTGATGCAGACGGCTAGTCGTACTCGAGTGTAGTAGGCGATAGTGCGAAATGTTCGTACGGAATAGTGCTTACGGGAGGTCATGTCGACATGCAGTGTATTGTGCAAGGAAGATCTTTAGATATTCTTCACAACATTCGGTTCTCATTTTTATATCATTTTGAGTTCTCTCACCACTTCCTTATGGCCTGTTCATAAATGTATCTGTTATGGTCACTACTCCTTTTTGGGATTGGTACTTTTTCCTATCCAATGCTTTTTCTTACATTACTACGTGATGCACACTTTGAGTGTACTGTACTATATTAATATACTTAGCCAAATGCGCCAATTCCGTCTAGCTACGTTTATACCAATTGTGAACAATAGATTCATCAACAACAAAAGTTCCTTGATAGTAAAGGGTGGAACTTGAGAGCAAATTGACATAACTCTCGGTATCTTCAATAGTGATATGCTCAATTATTGACAAAGAACACAACATGTAATAATTCCAATGACTACTAAAAACTTCAAACTGCCCTTACATCTAAATCTACAAGAACAATTATCATCCAAAACCAAGACGGTCTTTGAAAGAGTACACAACTACAAACCGTGTGCCTCTCTCCTGGAAGGGACCGACCATATAATCTCTCATGCTGAATCTCATTCTAATGTGACGCCTTGGCCTGTTACCTAGAGATACTCTATCAGTATCTTGCTTCACTACCAGGTAATGCTACGCTCACGTAGGGAAGTATGATTCGCTATAGTATGAATAAATCGTGTCTAAGCCTTTATCGACACCATCGTGAGGTGATAGTCCAATCACATATGCTTACACTCACATTGATAAACAGAGTATTAGTGGCTAAGAGGACGTTATCGCTCTGTCTTAATTGTCTACTTGTCGCTCCGTAAAATCTCTCCAATGCTCTCCTTTCTTATCACATTAGAATGTGGTTGCACCAATCACTCTCCACTTAGACTTACTAAATCTTACTGCTTGGTTGATTTCCCAAGATAGAATAACTTGGCAAACCATTGTAGAAATTGACCTCGTGATTTGTGGAACTATGTGAGGCATTAATAGTCAAACACTTTCCTGCGATCAAGGAAGCTTAGCGTTAAGATACACAATAAACCCCTAAGTTTTCTGATCACAAAAACTGAATCCTTCTATAGATAATGACAAATATATTTAAGGTTAAGTATAGGTTAGCTTTAAGTTGGTTTTAGGTGTGAGGCTATAGGTTAGTCTAAAGTTAGGTACCTACCAGGTTGATGTGATCAGTCACAGATATCTTACAAATTTGACGCCCCGGTGAATATATATTCTCGCTTTGAAGAGAAACTGCGAGAGGACTTCATGCTTTCGATATAACAGTCTATCATAATTCACTGCACACTCTCTCGACATGCTACATTTAAATAAGCTATGATCATTCTAAGACCACTAACGCTTACCACTCCTAATTACAAAGTGGAATCACACCCCATTTATCATATATTAATCAAGACATCTATTTTAATCCGAATATATTACACAATTAAAAATGCGACACGTTGATATACGTAGTACAATAATGCTGCAATTATAACTTATGCTATATGTATTGTTCTGATCTTATTCATAAACTAAGTGATGAAACGTTATTAAGACCTCTTTAACTTTACTCTCCTTCTACAACTGTCACAGCCAAAGACCTACACACCCCGGGCCACCTTAGTAGGCTTGATGATGCAATATGCGTAAATGAGATGACTTCTCCACGTATAGATAAACTCTATACAAACACCGTAGTATACCCGTAGATAAACCTAAAAATCCTTATAATAAAAAGTCTATATATTATATATATATATATCATATATATATAAATATAAGAGGATAGCTTCACTTATATTAATAATAAACCCGATAAATTATATACTATCACTAATAAATGTATGCGTAGACTAATACCCCTTATATAATCTCACGTTTAAGTGTCAAGTTTGTGCCCCTACATAAATTTGAGTATCAGTGACATGATATAATCATAATGAGAAAGGGGTGGATTAGGTACTCACTATATCTATAATTCGGCCAGGGGAAAGAAAGAGGAGTATATATATTAATTCTGCTCTAAATATTTTCCTCGCAATTAAGTTGGAGATGAAAGGGATAGGTTCGCTAAACCCTCTACTAAAAACCTAAAATGCACCACTATGGCTTAAACAGAATTTTAGAGGAATTTACTGAATAAAGTGAATTGAGACGTAAAATTAATTCAATTACAACGAATGGGAATAATTGTTCTAATGTTAATTCTTATTTAAAGACGTTTGCACATCTTATATAACTGGCTATGGGATGGCCGTATTTTGTGAAAACACATAGAATAGTAGAAAATTCAATGTAAAATTGTGATGAGTACGACCAAATATAGTGAAAAAGAATATTTGTTTAAATATCCATCACCACAAAAAATAGCGTATCACAACACCAACAAAATAGATATACGTGTCTAGGGGCTGGAGTGAAGGGTCAATACTCACAAAGTTCATACTCACTACTATGTTAACTAGTTACTTTTCACTAGTCATGGCTATATATATTAATCAAGGTTAATTAATAATATCACTAATTAAACAAATAAATCCTCACCAATTACCATACTCACTAGTAGGTTAAATAATTATATATTAATATAAAAATTATTTTTTATTTATTATTAATGTATATATATAAATAATATATATTATAAATTTATATATAATATAATTAATTATTATAATATATTTAATTTATATATTAGGGGGCTATGAGAGAGAGAGAGAGAAATTGATATATAAATGTTAAGGATAAGATAACGTTATTATATAAGTATATAGTAATAATATAAGCTAGTATGTGACGTGTTGCTTATATAATATAAGAAAGGGTAATAATAATAGATATGAAGTAAATATATATAAATAATTAGTAAAAGTTATGTTGAATATGGTTTGATATTCAGTTAGTGGAAAGGTATGATATAGTATAGTATGCTTTGGATTATAAGCTGAGATGGTGATATATATTATTAGTAGGCGTTAATAAGATGATATGATTTGATATAGATAATACTACGGACCATGATACTGTATATGAATATACCTGAATTGAGATATATAAATATAATAAGTGAGTAATATTATAGTACTATAGATATATATCAGTGAACGTGATAATATGTTACTTTGATAAGTGTAATATAGAAGATAAAAAAGATTTGAGTGTGTTAAGTATATTTCCGCTTGAGTGCAGAAGCATGCAGAGAATAAAAAGATGCAAGACTATATAGGAGAAGTGAAAAGGCAAGTGTTGTATAGGTTATGTGATAGTGGTCCACCTCGAGCCAGAGACAATGAACAACCGATACTATTAGATCTGACAATCTTACCAGTAGAATGGCACGTTGCAGTCCTCATAGAACATCTAAGAGTGATTATTCTGTCTGTTGACGCTTAATTAATTCTCGAACATTAATAATGGTACAGAGGTTATTGTCGGCTAGCTGAAGGCTTTCTATCTTCGAACTGGTGTTGCTCATATTCTTCTACTATGCTTCTATACTTTTTCTCGAAATCGTGCGATGATCAACGCACCTGCTTTTCACCCTCAAGTCTTGTTAATACTAGACATCGCATTTCTCAAAGCTGTAAAGGAAAAGAGATTAAAAGAGAGAAGCTATCATTAATTAATTTTACCATATATTTATGATATATATTATTTATTGCTAATTATTCTTCTGGTAATATTTATTTATTAACCGAAATCAATTGTTACACGATGTATGCTTATCTCAAATAATAATAATTTAAAACTATTTATTTATATAAATGAGTATTTAAAAGTTGGCTATATTATATTATTTCTATTATATAGATATATATGTATTAGTTATATATTATAATTACTATTTATTTTCTTATTTAATATGATATAAGTTTGGTACAAATAGATATTTAATTAAGTTTTAATAATAATATTATACTATGAAGTTTATGAATTTGTTCGATACTATTGTCTCGTATTTAAAATTAATAGATAATATTTAACCCTTATTTTTATGTTAATGTAAATGCACTTGCTTACAGAATTGCTGAATTATAAAAATTATTTTTAACTGATTTAAATATTTTAATTTTTGAATAATTGAAAATAAAAACAGAAGTAAAATTTTACAAAATCCGCAATTAATGTGAATACTCATTACTCTATATAAACTTAGCTATAGTGTACATATGCAAATACAGACTGAACATCAGAACTGATTTTTGCTCAGCTCTCAGTGATACAGTTTCCGCTTCACTTCTTTTGCGAGGAGTAATGACTTATTGGAATAATTTCTAAATTTGATTTTGTCTCTATATAGTTACTCTTGAGTCAACACTGGTGTCTCTCTCCTCCAATCATTCAGTCGCAATCTCTTTCACCAATAATTTAAGAACATTTTTTTATATCGAGAATTTTCTAGATATCGTGTCAAATTCTTTATATTTATTTGTATCGTTTATTTTTCATTCCGTATTGAATCAATCTCATTTTAAAGCTAACATTTGCTTCCTATTGAAAATCTCTTACTGTTTTTATAATATAAAGTGATTACGTGTAGTTATTATATTTTATTATTTTTATTTTAAAGTTTTTAAAATCCTTAATAAGTTACTTGTGCAGGATTGAATAGGTTTTAATTAAGTGATGATTGGAAGTTTAATATTAATATCGATGTGTTGACAATCCCTCGTACACTGTGTCCATTGACAGGGAGTTAATGAGGATTGTTATTAGCTTCTTGTTAATATGTGATTTCTTATTTCATGGTATGTTAATTCTTTATAGATAATGAATTTATATTAATACGATGGTTGAAATCCTGTCTGTGTCCAACAAGGGATGAGGATTGTTTATTTAGTTGAAGGTCATTTTTGTGCTGGTAGAATCTTATGAGAAAGTTATTAGTTTCGACAATGTATTTTCTATCACAATCATGGCAATTGATTTTATATATTGATTTTTATATATATAAATTAATGATACCATAACCGAAGTCTATACTCCAATGTGTTGTCCATACCAAATCTACAAAATAAAGTCATTAAAGATTGTATACCCGATAACATAAAAATAGTAAAATCTAATAACTTAATACTAAAACAAGTGTTAACTCCAAGAATAAACTACGAAAATAAAACTGCCGGAATATATAAAATCAATTGTCATGATTGTGATAGAAAATGCATTGGTGAAACTAATAACTTTCTCATAAGATCCTACCATGGCACAAAAATGACCTTCAACTAGATAAACAATCCTCATCCCTTGTTAGACACAGACAGGATTTCAACCATCGTATTAATATAAATTCACCAAATATTATTAAAACTATTCAAAACATCGAAATAAGAAAATTAACCGAATCATTTATTATAAAAAACAGTAAGAATTTCAATTTACAATAGGAAGAAAATACAATAGATGAAATAAACAACAAATATCTAAAAGAATCAAAAGCGCTACTAGAAATACTTTTAAAAAAGTTTAAATATTGGAAGCACAGTCGGTAACAATGATTGGGAAACAACCAGGTTGCCAGAAGAATAATAGCCAAAATCAATTGAAATTATTTCAAGTCCTTTATCCTGAAGAAGTGAAGCGAAGCGTTTACGAAAGCTAAATGACCCAGTTAATTTAGTAATTTTGCATTATGTATATAAAGTGTTAATATAAGATGTTTCAAATAATTAAGTTATTTTGTAATAATTTTATTCTGTGTCAATTTAAAGTTTGCAATGAAAAATAAAATTCCAATTTTTTTAGCTTCTTTTTAGCTTCTACCTCAAGGGAATTTACTCATCTTTATATATATATATATATATATATTTATATTATTAGTATATATATATATATATATATATATATATATATTATATATATATATATATATATATAATATTATATATTATATATATATAATAATAATATATATAATATATATATTTCTATATATATTTTATATATATATATATATATATATATATATATATATATATATATATATATATATATATATATATATATATATATATATATATATATATATATATATATATATATAATTTTTATTAATATATATATTAATATATATATATAGTATAATATAATTATATATATCCGCAGGGTGTGTATTGATTCTTGTTATGGTGTTATAATCTTGGTGAATAACCTAGAACATAGCATCAGAAAATGGCAAAACCAGTTACATGGGGACTTTGTGCATCCCTCCGCCTCCCTAGCACAAGTATATGCATTTGTCACATATGAAATTTTTTAGTCTTCTTGTCTCTCCCTCATTTTCGAATTATCTATATATCTTTCAATACTCCTCCTCCGTCGCAGTTTCTATCTTTTCTCTATTTTTCTTTCAGCACTACCCCTTGGGCTCATCCGGTGCCTCTTCCCACATGGGTCTGCAGTCCACCTCACACTTCTATTCCCATGGACGATGGTATAACAGGTGAGAAAACCCGCCCTTTTTTCTACATGTAATGATCTGCCGCCAATTGTAGGACCCAAAAAGAAACCCTTTTGAGCTAACCGTGACGAGGCTTTGTCCTGCCACTTTGGTGAATATATTCCGGGCTTTAAAGAGAAGCTCTTAGATTTCGGTTGGCTTACAGGGGGTAAACCGGTTTGGAGTTCCGGGCAGACTCTTCCGAGGCCACAGCCAACAGTACCTACTCTGCAGAGTGATGCCGGGAGTTGTGTGAGTTCTGGCCTGTGACCTGTTGTGAAGAGAAGGATTACCCTTCTTTATAAAATAACACATCCTGTTATTTACTTTTATGTTTCCATTTTTTTATTGTTATAATGCTCATCTATGGAGAAGAAGTCTGTCGGCTTTAACTTTGTGAAAACTGCCTTATAAGATATATACGTTATTATATCAAGGGCGTTAGCATAATTACATCTGTTCAGAGTGCCAGCCTGACCCTCACCCCGATCCCTCGCTATCCTAGACCAGAAGTATTTCCGCTTTTATTCCTTCTACTGCATACCTGAAAGTACCTCTGCCATAATCTCAACGACTTAATCGATATTATCTTAGGTATTTGCCCTTGACACCCCAGGTGCCCAAACGGTTTAGAGAGTCCCGCAAAGGGTACCCCCACCATGATCGTTCTCATTTGTTTAATTCATATGCTCCTCCCCCTCCGGGAAACATTAAACCTTTTAGAACAATATATCTCCCAAAATAATATTACTTACTGTAGCAATAGTAAACCATTATAATTACTCTTTAAGCGATGCATACTTGATAAAATGCTTTAGAACTGAAAACTCCCCAGTTATGTTAATAAGAAATGGGTCTTTTCTCGTTCAAGATGCTGCTGCGAATCAAAGTTCCATCTTGCACTTCTTAAAGTATCTTGGAGATATTCCCTCTTATATCATTCCTGATGAAATAATAAGAACACATCCAAAGGAACTATTTATTCTTTGACAGAAAAATGAAGAGATTCCTGGCCAAGACCTCTGTCTACACCACACCCTCCCTCACGATAGTTCGTTCAAAACTCACCTAAGAGGCCTTGATCGGTCTGTCATCTCCCTATTCTGTTCTACCTACACATTTACTTAAATTCCTCAAAAATATGTTCTAAACATAAAAAAACAAGAGCTTAAGCTAACCTAAATAACTAAAGATATTACCACTATAAAAACAAAACATCCGTGAGATATTCAAAAGCAGACATCACAATGTCTCTATAGGATGTGTAAAATAAATGCAACTCAGATAGTGGACCTCGCCCATAATCCATTTCCTAAGACAGAGTACCATTTAGACATCATATAAGATTGTACAAATACAACCACATATACTGTATCGAACAACCACCATGCCAACCATCTTTGATATAGTACTTGCAAAGATATTAATATCAGCTTCTTCTGCATATCCTATCCTATATATTAACTCTTCTTCGATAAATTTCCCTACTCTCACAGTACTCAGCCCTAAAGTATTTTTAAGCGTTAGCGGATTGAAATAATGGATTATAGTTCCCAAAAAAAGATAGCTTTCTACGCTCTCACAAGTAAGAGTAGAGTAATAGGAAAACGTTTAACGCAAACACCGTATAAACGCTCCAATCATATTCTATGGTATCTTAATATAACGCATGGAAGGGATACCAGTGAGTCTCCTCTTAACCAAATTGTTCTCTAAATCTCCGAAATCTATCCACTATGATGAGAATTCATTACATAGTCTATCCTCTAAGTTGAGTTATAGACTTTTTATCATAATCTATATCAAACAGTAGTATACCCTACTATTATATCTGTGATGATACTTCAATATATATTGACAAATATCCTATAAACACCCATCTCAAATAAAGCTGACATATTTATCTAGGTGGACATCACTATTACTCCCTTAATTTTACTTATTATCCGAAATCACCTAATCCAATACTCACTTAACACATTTCTGAATCTGTCATTGTGTACTGTGATAATAGTAATACTGATATCGCCTCATTCCTAATGACATAGTTTATAAGGGTATTAGATATTGTCACTACTCAAGGATATGATGTTATCATATATATACTTATAATATATAGGATTATTGTGACTCAATAATACGCGTATATATGAGTATATATATTATACTATTTAATAATAAATTTTTAAATGCCTTAAATAAAACTTGTTTATCTCTTGAACTGATTATTATATATATTTTATAATATATATTCACTTGATAATAATTATTAATTATAATATATCAAAAAGAAATTTTATAAAAAATTATATATAGGGCGTATACATATGATAATTTTCATATGTAAAAAATTTCAACCTGTCTTATAACTAAAAATATAGGTTCACCACTTGATTTTCAATTATATAATTCTCTAGATATATATATAGTTGTGTTATAGGTATAGGTTAATTGTATCTATTTATACGTATTTCTATCTTAAACCAAATTTAAATAAGAAAACAGTGCGTTTAGTGAAAGGAACTCCGGTATGTTCACAATTATATTTTACAGAGTTATAAGTCACAAAGCTCCACCACATCTAATTAATCCGTTGGTGACTCACATGAGGCTCTTTCTTATTTATTCTATTATCTATCAGATTTATAGAGTGTATGTGGACGAATGATTAATTTTTGCTATTTTAGTAATTCTGGGTGATTGGTCTTTCTCACACTTGTCATGACATCAGAAAATATTTTGTTTCGTAAGTATGTCATATAACGATAAGATTTTATAATATATTAACAACGCTAGTAATACATGTAGCATATCGTAAGACCAGGACGGCTTTTTCTTTCTCTCATCTCGTTCGTCTCTCTCTCGTGCGTCTCTCTCTCTCGTGTCTCTCGTCTGCAGCATTTCCATCTCGGATCTTCTCTCTAGCAGTGGCTCACTTCAATCTCTCTACATCTCATTCGAAGGCACACGCACGAAGATGCATTGTAATTTCGATATTAAAATAAGTTTATCCATCGTAATTCCTGATACATAAGAGATATGCGTGAGTAAAGTCTGATTAATATATATTATGATTTGCAGTTGTCATTTTTATATCTATTTGTATATATGTTTTAGTGCAAAGTAGCTGAAGATAGTATTGACAGGTGATGTTTTGTAAAATCTTTAGCGTTACGCCATTTTCTGCGTACAGGTCGTCGCGGCTGAGGGAGCTATCTTATAAGACCTTGGTTCGAATATCTAGGCAAAAGGATGCTTACGTCTAGTCACGAAAACTGTACCTAAGGGTGTTGTCACGTAGAATAATAAAATCGTAATGCAACATATGCTTAAGGATATTGCCTACGAGTATGCACTCAGACATCTCTGACTATGAAAGGGTTTCCT